>MEHQ01003018.1:90332-101227 GCA_008828725.1 Saccharina japonica | reverse complement strand
CTTTCAGTCGTTCATCACGCGAAAACGGAATAAGACTGCTCTTCTTCTATCTCTACGCAAACAACACACGTGAGTACCAACGAGTACCCGTTCCATAGGCTGACCTGGCTAGGGATACCCTGTCCTTTTATACCTAGCTTTACTACACTTGGCGTTGCATTCGGCAGGACTAGACTAAAACGGAGAAACTTTTTTTACTCGTGCTCGGTTTCTTTTTTGTTAGCCGTTAGCTGATTCGTGCTTTCTGAGCGAGAGAGCAGCGTTGCTCCGCTTCCCGTCACCCGTGATGTCTGTCTCSAAGAACGGGGAGGATCTGCTCCCCTTCGCGGCAGCGCAGACCAGGACCCTGAACCTCAGGGCCCCTTGCTGGGCCACCGTCTACGAAGCGCCGATGAAGGTCAAGCGCCAAGTACCTCAGATCAACCTGTGGACTCGAGATTGGACGACGGAGCTCCTGCGATTTCGCCTGGACAACATGCCTCGAAGACGCGAGCTCCTTGCCCACCAGGCATGCAAGTTGAGCCCTTCACGCGTACGGATCCGTCCACAAGACAGGCATCTGAGCTGCGATCTCCGTGCCCACCAGGCAAGCACGTCGAGTCCCTCACGCCCTCAGCCATGGCTCTTCTTGTTCAGCGGAGGCGTTCTCCTCTCAAGACCTCCAGAGCCTCGCAGCCTCTGATGACGCTCGGCCTGCTCGAGGAGCGAGCCTTCTCTCGACAACCGGCCGGTTTGGACCATCTGCCTCGACACGATTCTGCGCAGCCCGCCCCCGCCTCTGGCTCTACGATACCTGCTGAGCAGTATTCGAGCAGACTGCAGACACTGCTTCCAGTTCTACCTGGCCCGGGGAACCGACACGGGGCCGGCTATACGGGCACCACTGGTACTCGTACGAGCCTCGACAGCAAAAACGCGGTTCAAGATTTTTCCCGCGCCAAGCCTCGAAGATGGTACACTGGATTTCAGTATGGGCGCAGCATTCTCGCCGTTCCGCTGATGAGATTTTTAGCACAGCCACAGCCGTTCGGGAGCGAGTTCCTTTTAATAGCGATTTCAGTACCGAACACGTACAAGGCCGAGCGGCCGTTGCTGTTTGGACAGCTGGGGAGGCGGGAAACAAAACTCCCCCTCCTTTGACCCCAGCTCGTAGCCCCAAGTGCCCGCAGTGCCCYGCCGTACGGCACGGGAGGCGTCGAACGCTGCTGTACAAGCTCTTACAGCACGCCTGCCTGTGTCGAACTCTGCTGTACAAGCTCGTGCTACAAAACAATTTACTGGGCCGAACTCTGCTGTGCAACTTTCTGCTTCACTCCCTGAGCTGCTCGCTGCACCGGTCTGCTGCACCGGCTTTGCTGCACACACATCAGACGAACGTTATGCTGCAAAATTTTACTGCGCCGAACGCTGCTGTACAACTTTCTGCTTCACTCCCTGCTGCTGCCCCTGCTGCACCGGCCTTTGCTGCACACACATCCGACGAACGTTATGCTGCAAAAATTTTTACTGCGCCTGCTGCTGCGATTTCGCCTAGAAGACCAGCATCTAAGCCGCGAGCTCCTTGCCCACCAGGCATGCAAGTTGAGCCCTTCACGCGTACGGACCCGTCCACAAGACAAGCCGCTGAGCTGCGATCTCCTTGCCCTCCAGGAAAGCAAGTCGAGCCCCTCACGCCCCGGACCATGGCCCCTTCTTGTTCAGCTGAGGTTGTTCTACCTCTCAAGACCTCGGATGCCTGGAAGCCTCTCGATGACGCTGGCCTCCCCAAGACGAAGAACGAGCCAACGGCCGACTTGGACCCTTGGAGGGCCCCACCTCTCGACGCGCTGCCCCAGGCCGCCCCAGCTGCCCAGCCCCCTTCCGCCTCTGACTCTACGATACCTGCCCGGGGAGAGAGAATACCTGGGAACCCCTGGTTCCCATGTAAGATACCGCCTTCCAAGTACTACCAATACGATTATTATACCTGATACCAGGTATTTACCAAACGTTTCCATATCATACCAGCAGTACTATAACATATACCCCTGCCGCCGCCACCGTTGCTGGGCTGCCGTTCCTCCCGTACGCTACTTTTTGTTTTCGTTGTTTGTTTGGTTTGCCGCATTGCCTCACCCCACTTCCCTTATCATTTTCGGAGGCGTCGCCTGCAAGATTTTGTTTACTTCTATCGCAAACACACCGAAACCACGAGGGGAAGGGAATTTACTTTTTTGAGCGGAAGGAAAGTAAATAGTTTTGTTACTTCTATCGCAAACACTCTATTTAGTTTGTTTTACTTATTTATGTTACCGTGATCGCTTTTGCCTTTGTTTCTCCGCCTTCCGTATTTTTTCCTAGGACTTTCTTTGGTTGCTTAGCTACGTACGTATTCATTTTGTTTTTGTTATTCCCCGTTTTCTTTCCGGGACTCTCGTGTGTTACACGAGAACGAAACGGAACTGAGTAGGAAGTGCCACGTATCCGTTGTATGGGTGGCGCCCAAGGGAATGGAGACGGAGGGTGGGGGGGGTCGTAGGGAAACCACGGCGGACGGAAGCAGGAAAGAGACGGCAAACAGAGTAGGTACCAGACCGACTAGCTGGTAGAACCTGCCTGCACTACGGGCACAAACCTGCGTCGGCTGGCTGGAAGGTGCCTTTGGTGTGCTACGGCTGGCTGTCCTTTGCTGTCGTTCCTAGTCTTGCTCTGTTGGCGCTGTTTCGGTCCATTTTATTTTATTTTATTTCGTTTCATTTCATTTTTTATTTTTATTGGAGGTCGCATCTCCTCTGGGAGAAGCACGACACTTTCTTTCTTTTATTTTGTCATGCTTTCTGTTTGGTTGCTTGATTGTTGATTTGCTTCAGTATACGTATTTACTTTTTATTATTTTTTCCTTTTCGCTTTTTTCCTTTTTTTCTCTTTTTTTCTCTTGCATGCAGCTGGATTGCTAGCAGGGTAGGTCTTGCCTGTCGTATATGGCATTGCATTGTCTGCTCTGCTTACTGCACTGAGCGTAGTATCTCTGTGTCGTAGTTTTTTTACCACAGAACTGGTTGGTACCTTTTTAGGATGAAGAATCGGCACGGACGCTGGGTGTGCTGGATGTCGACGGGTAGAAAGGAAGGTTTAATGTGAAGAACACACACACGTACGTATTTGATCTATATAGGAAGGAGCGAGAAAGAAAGGGCGACATAATAAATGGGATGGAAAAAAAATAATATATGACCACGAACACCGACACCCCACCGATCCACGTCTGTACAAGGTTTCGCGGTGACGCTCATCGCTTTACGATAAATGTTGGTGGGAGGTGTTGGGACAACCGGCCTAGGGATCAACCGACCCACCCAGTTACTCGCTCACCCACAACCCACAACGCACCCCCACCAACCTATATACTCGCGCGTGAGCCAAAAAAGGTTTATGTGCTGACACAAATCGCTTATATACAAAACGATCCAATCAATGACAATTGCAGGAACACAGCAAAAAGAGAAAAACGGCCAACGCAGTAGCTTAATGCAGTTAGGAGTTTGACCACTTGAAGGCGTCTGTCACGCTCCTCATTCCCACCGTCCTTGTATATAGCACACACGCAACGCGAGTGCGAATAGGCATGCAATCACAAACAATAAAAGGTCGGGTCAACATGCTCAAGTATCCGGAGTAGTACGTACGTACGTGTGTGTGCTGGTGTGTGTGTTCTTCACATTAAACCTTCCTTTCTACCCGTCGACATCCAGCGCTTTTTTCCTTTTTTTCTCTTTTTTTCTCTTGCATGCAGCTGGATTGCTAGCATGGTAGGTCTTGCCTGTCGTATATGGCATTGCATTGTCTGCTCTGCTTACTGCACAGAGCGTAGTATCTCTGTGTCGTAGTTTTGTGACCACATAACTGGTACCTTTTTAGGATGAAGAATCGGCACGGACACTGGGTGTGTGTGTGTTCTTCACATTAAACCTCCCTTTCTACCCGTCGACATCCAGCACACCCAGTGTCCGTGCCGATTCTTCATCCTAAAAAGGTACCAGTTCTGTGGTCACAAAACTACGACACAGGACCGGTCGCCCCGGTGGTCTAACTGGTAGCCACGAAGCCTGTAGGGCCGGATGTCGAGGGTTCGATTCTCCCCATGGAGGGTTTTATTCTCAAATGACACCGACTGTCGAGAGCGCATATTATAGCGTGGGTAACCCTAAGCACAATTCGACGAAAGTTGACGAGGGAAGAAAGTGCTGAAATCTTCTCGCGATAAAAAGCAAAGCAAGAACCGTAGTGAGGGAGGAGGGAGAGGAGCCTACTTTGTGACCCCGGATCTGAGTTACGACTAATAGGGAGGGAGAAAGAGGGAAGTGCGAAGATAATGAATGGGATGGAAACAAAAAAAAAAAAAAAAGAGATACTACGCTCAGTCCAGTAAGCAGAGCAAATGCAATGCCATATACGACAGGCAAGACCTACCCTGCTAGCAATCCAGCTGCATGCAAGAGAGAAAAAGAGAAAAAAAGGAAAAAAGCGAAAAGGAAAAAATAATAAAAAGTAAATACGTATACTGAAGCAAATCAACAATCAAGCAACCAAACAGAAAGCATGACAAAATAAAATAAAGAAAGTGTCGTGCTTCTCCCAGAGGAGATGCGACCTCCAATTTAAATGCTGGATGTCGACGGGTAGAAAGGAAGGTTTAATGTGAAGAACACACACACCCAGTGTCCGTGCCGATTCTTCATCCTAAAAAAAGGTACCAGTTATGTGGTCACAATGTGGTCACAAAACTACGACACAGAGATACTACGCGCAGTGCAGTAAGCAGAGCAGACAATGACAGGCAAGATCTACCCTGCTAGCATCCAGGTGCATGAACGAGAAAAAAAAAAGAAGAAAACAAAGAAGAAACGAGAAGGAAAAAAAAAAAAAAAACAGAATAAAGCAAATCAACAATCAAACAACCAAACAAAAACATGACAAAAAAGAAAGAATAGGCAGCAGGGGCTGATGTTTCCGAGGGGGCATGGATGGAGTGAATTGTGGATTCACTTTATTCGCTTTTTTTTTAATCCAGTGAATTGACACACGACACGCCGTGAGACGTGGAAGTAATTTTACCCATCCGCCGGAGGATCAAAATAAATAAATGAGCGTGTGAACTGAAGAAAGTGAACCTATTTTTGTTCGTACGGTATATACAGCACGTGCAGCATATACTGAAGTATACATATTATATATATATGCAAGATATATGTATACTATATAGACAAAACATAATTCGCATACTTCGGGGTATACCGTTATGCCGTCAAATACATACTGCTTGCTGTGCTTCGAACTGAACACCGACTGATAACACGCGGAGGTCCAGTCAGTGCTGTTGATGCTGGACCCGCGGTGTATAGTATAAACATGTTTATAATAGACCAAAAAGCCGCCATATATATATGTATATATATATACGACAGGAACAAAACAATTGTTAGTGGAGAAGCGCGCCGCGCATGATCACACATACAAACACCGCACCACACAGCATCTTCTTCTTCTTCTCCTACCGTTTACAGACAAAACAAAGTGTCCGTTTCTCTTCCTGGTGGAGGGATAGATACCGACAGCTACAACCTCGACTACACCGACACGGAGAGAGATAGATAGAGCCTCCTCCTACCGAACAACAAGCAGGAGCAAGCACGAGCAAGCAGACACGCAAGCAAGCAGACGCGCGAGCAGACACCATAACGAACCAAACAAGAAAACAAGAGGACAGCACAAGAAGAAGCAAGCACGGGCAACAAGCAAACAGCAACCCCGCAGACCACAAAGCAAGCAGACAAGCAAGCAGACAAGCAAGCAGCAACCAACCAAGCAGCAACCAAGCAAGCAAGATCGTCATGGTGGACAAGAGGCGTCTGGGCCGCAATCCTGCTCGACGCCTGATCGCTAGCACGGTGAGAGAACGTGCTAAACATACTTTCGCCTGGCTACAAGAAAATCATTGGTGAGGAACCCCTCCCCCCGCTTCCTACCCTTGATGCGCGTGTTATGATACGACATAGAGGTACGAGTAGTAGCAGTTTTGGCTGGAAGTTTTTGTGAATGGCGGGCCTCAATAGTAACACAAAAACGTCTGAAATAAATTCGTCTTGTGTTGCTATCTGTTTTGGTTGTATGCTTAGGCCATGGTATTGTCCATCCCGGGTATATAGTATATTGCACTTCAATTTCCCTCCAATTTTGGCTTATTATGGAGGGTACCACTGTAGCGTTCGCCCTATTTCGGATTTTGACTCACTGTTAGTATAGGCCTGGTCAAGTGAGGATTAGCCTCAGGAAAAAAGAATGGTGCATCTCTACCGTAGCATGCGCGTCTCTATACTTCTCTACTAAACAGTGTTACTACTGCGCATCTACGAAGGATGCATATACGTAGCCCACCCTATACGATACGACACACACATCTGGAAATAAGTGTATGCGCTGCTGTTTGTAGTGAGTGTAGTCTTGTGGAGTGTGTACGTAGCCTATTAATAGTTCGTGTTCTGTGTTGTGTTGTAGGTGGTGTACAGCAGCAGTTGGAACCTGCAACACTGCTGCTGAATGAGCGGAGCTGAAATATATACCTGGTACACAGTACACAGGTAGTTTGGGGAACGGTACATGATACACTTATTATATTAGGGTAGGTTCAGTACCCGGTATGATATAACGGCCTCCCGAACATGGAGTTGGCTAGTTAGCTGCTGCATCTGTAAGGCGGTCCTGCCTTCTAACAAGGAGTGTGCGCACCACGTACTGCACCTACCGTTAGACATTTTTTTTTTTTTTTCTTGCCACTCGTACAACTATCAATACCACTAAAAAACGCACCTCACAACTCAAACAAGGCTGTGGTGCAACGGCGGTACGGGAAGGGAGCGGGGGAGGTGTACCCTCATTTTCAACTGCTGCGAACGGCGAGTGGTTCTAGTCCCTCTCGCTCAAAATATAACAAAACAAACAATTTAAAGGAGTGTTTTGTGGTCCCAAGAGTAGCGAAGAATTCATTGCGGGTGGTGCATGTTGGTGACGCATGCTACGATAGAGGTGCCCCACGTGTTTTCTGAGCTCCTAACTTGAGTAGGAGGAGCCCCATACGTCGCCGAAAAAACAGTTTTGGAGGGAAATAAAAGTGCTACCCGATTAACAATCACATGTATGATCTGAGACCAGTATGGAAAACATTACAACACAAGAATGGAAGTCCAGCGAGTTTGGGTTAAGGAGGTCGATCATTCGGAAATCGTTTCAGCCAAAAACTGTCACTGGGACTACCTCTATTGTAGCACGCGTCTGATGAAAACGTGCGCGTAGCTGGTGCGTACGCAATATCAGACCCACTGGCCGATGACCGGACCAAGATACAGTCTGACGTTGAGGTGAACACTTCATCAGTCGCTGTGAGGCAAACTGCCGAACACAAATCACAAATTTAACGACTACCTTTGGCATGAAATCGTGTGGGTCTCTCGGCCTACAGTGGCTCCCACCTGACCCGTGCTACGAAAGAAGGACGTATGTATGTATATATGTAGATACCAGGTAGCAATTTTGAGCTGAAATTGTTTCTGAATACCTAATCGGGTTCCCTTTGTTGCGCTCTTTTTCTTCCGAATCCCTCCGTTACACTCCTTAACCCAACGGCGTCCGTTTTTCCTATCCCCTCCTTGTAGGCTATACATATGCGATTCTTCATTGGGTACAGCTGTATGTAGTATTAATACGTACGTACGTAGCATTTATCTTTCCCTCCAAAATAATGTTTTACTTGCTATTAGTGTAGATCTCTCCTCAAGTAAGGGGAGCGCCTCCGCAAACAAA
This sequence comes from Saccharina japonica, assembly GCA_008828725.1. Lineage (NCBI taxonomy): Eukaryota > Phaeophyceae > Laminariales > Laminariaceae > Saccharina > Saccharina japonica. The sequence goes on along the minus strand of MEHQ01003018.1, from coordinate 93,391 downwards.
GTGGTGCACCTCTACCGCAGCATGCATCATCATCTCTATCTATCTGCTGAAAATAGTATACCCGTGGTAGGACTCAACAGCGACCGCCCCCTACCGTAGCGACATCTACGTATACAATACGAGCTTTGTGACCTTTGCTACGCACGTACAGCAGCGTATTGGTTTGCACACTTTGGCCCAACCGTTGTTCACTGGTGGTGATCATCCGCCTGGGAGCTACTGCTGTAGTCTATCTACTGTTTCACCGTGTACTGCTGTGCTCCGTGCCTTACTGGGTATATTCTATATTCTTCAGAACCCTAGCCCCATAGCTTGCTAACCTTGCGAGCCTTGCAACGTTTCTCTAAGAGGACGCGCAGAAAAACAAAACATGGTGCACCTCTATCATAGCATGCTTCCTCATACGTATTCTGTCGTGCGACGTGTCCTGCGGCTCACTAACTCACTGCCTGACTGAACCCCTTGCAATACGAACAAAGAACGCACCGCTCTACTCTCTCTCTCTCTTTCTGGAAAACTACTTATTACAGGGGACCAAAGTAAAAAGGACCTACGGTATGTTTGTGTACGCTGCTGCTGTCAAACGTGCTCTGTGTAGCCACGTGCCTATACCGTGGGTCGTCAAGGAGAAGTATAGTAGATAATGTACACTCGTACACCAAATACCACACACACACACCAGGCTGGGTCAATACCGTTCTTGTCAGAGACCCAACCACACAAACCACACACAGGAGGTAAGCCGCACCAGGTTTGTCACCGGCTGCACCCCTCACACATATACGAGCAGTATCATTCTATCAAAGCCCGGGTCTCATCATCAGGGCATGTCCAAACGTCCAAACAGAAACGAAAAATGAAAAACGAAATGAAAATAAACAGGGCGCTGATTGGTCCCTGGCACAAACGTGTTCCCCTTGGTTTTTTTGTTCTGAGAAAATCAACGATTTCCAACCTATTAATAATAAACTAAGAAACACGTCAGCTGTGACCTGCTGTGACCTATTGCGAAAAACAAAAAGTTGACAGCTGAAAAACGAAAAGGAAAACGAAAGCACGAGCAGCAACAATTCAGCGTGTCCTACTGGTCAGTGCAGCCACGTCAAAATATCACATCAGGACTGCCGCACGCAGCACGCAACCCACAGCTAGCACGGCAACACAGCCGCACAGATCCCCCGTAAATAGCCAGCAGGCCAACCACAACACCAGCCCCGACGCTCTAGGGCCTTTGTTTGCCGGCGTTCGAGCCAGAGCGAAGAGAATTTGAGTAGAGTTCAGCATCATGCCCTCGAAAATGAGGTTGGAAGTTCGTTCTCAGTATAATTTGAATTTTGATCCCGGGGCGTCAAAGTTGGACACGCGACCACCTCCATGGGAGGCCCAACGACCTCCCGGTATCGAATTGTCGTCGCGTCTGCCTGCTCCTCCGGTGGGCCTGTGGTGCCGAGCGCTAGATTGTCGGCATGTGTACATAGTTGCACACCCCGGACAGATCAGCTCACCGTAGCTCGAGCTAGCTCTTTAAAGAGCTAGCTCACCGGTGAGCTACGTGAGCTACATGAGCTACACATGTTTTCCTTCGCTTGAGCTATAATCGGTAGCTCATCTGCGCATGTTTTCAAAGCTTGAGCTATAATCGGTAGCTCATCTGCACACATATGTCCGGAGTGAGCTGTATGATCTGCCTGAGCTAGCTCATTTGGCCCAAAATGAGCTATAGGAGCTACATGAGCTACGCATGTTTTCAAAGCTTGAGCTATAATCGGTAGCTCATCTGCACATGTTTCGAAGGCTTGAGCTATAATCGGTAGCTCATCTGCGCATTTTTCAAAGCTTGAGCTATAATCGGTAGCTCATCTGCACATGTTTTAGGCTTGAGCTATACGGTAGCTCATCTGCACTATGTTTTGAGGCTTGAGCTATAGGTCGGTAGCTCATCTGCACATGTTTTCAAAGCTTGAGCTATAGGGGACAGATGACCAAGCTCACGAGATGTAGTATTATTATAACAAATCTGGATCAAAGCTCGCGTGCGCGCGGACTTCCAAAACCGAGACTTTTGGAATATACCCGGGGTTGTGAAATAAGTCTCGTCCGGGATGTGGTGAAAGCCTCTCTTGACCAAGACGATATTCTTATTTCCGTACCAAATCTCTATTGATAACAAAAAGTCTTGGCTGGAAATCTCTCGACCGAAGACAATACTTGTATTTACTTGATTTCAGTATCAGTGTGAGTTTAAAAACCAAAGTACGAAAAGAACATCGAAAATAAAGTTGACCAGGATGAACAAAAATAAATACGACTTACTTGATTTTAGTATGGGACGAAAAAACTTGAGTTAAGAAACCGAAAGCTGAACATTTTCTGCACAAGGTGGAATAAATGGAATTTTCTAGATTTTATTCAAAGTGGAGTAAATGTAGGCCAAAGTGAGGGTGTTCTATGCATGTTCGCCGGGAAAGAGCTACAATGAGCTGCGTACATGAGCTATGATCATGTTTTGGTGTTGTTCGGGTAGGGCAGGGAAGGAGTTGGAATTATCCCATCCGATATAAACAAAAATAAATGTAAATTGAAAGGAATGCCAAGGGTTCACACCCCGGACAGATCAGCTCACCGTAGCTCGAGCTAGCTCTTTAAAGAGCTAGCTCACTGGTGAGCTACGTGAGCTACATGAGCTACACATGTTTTCCTTCGCTTGAGCTATAGGCGATAGCTCATCTGCACATGTTTTCAAAGCTTGAGCTATAATCGGTAGCTCATCTGCACAAGTTTTCAAAGCTTGAGCTATACACGACAGATGAGCTAGCTCATGAGCTGTCCGGGGTGTGCAATGCTTCGAAGTATACGACAAATGTTGCGTATTCCCTTTGCCATCTTCTGTAAATGTGCGGCGCTGATTCTAACCATACCATCGACGTGTACTCGTAGACAAAATTAGTACCTGTGGTAGCTCAAATCCAACGATCTTAACACGTGTACGGGGGAGAAGAGCCTGCTTCGTGGCCCCGGATCTGAGTTACGACTAGAGGGAGGGAGGGAGGGAGGGAGGG
>MEHQ01003018.1:47547-90320 GCA_008828725.1 Saccharina japonica | reverse complement strand
GGAGGGAGGGAGGGAGGGAGGGAGGAGGAGGAAAAGGGCGAAGATAAAAATAAGCAGGAGGACCGGAAAAAAGAATCCCAGTGTAGGTTGCCATACGGTGCTTTGAAGGTCACAGGGAAACACATACATACGGCCCCCGTTTGGAACATTCGCCAAAAAAAGCCTACGATGAAACCCCATTTTTTTTTGTTTATTAAAGCCATACGCACAAAAATCAAGACATGGATTCGTTTCCGCCTACGAGGGACGCGATATGTATGTAATGATAGCGTGGATGGGGGTAGATGAAATTATTTAATTAACTACTTGAGCTAGTAGTGGGGATTAATTAATTTAGCGAAAGAGGGAGAAGAATATGGAGGTATACCTGCAACACGTCGTACATGTAGTGTCTACGTACGGGGTAACCAGTGTCCCGTAGGCTTAACTGTAGACACGCACTACTCGTACGTACACACAGACAGTGGTTTTGGGTGAGAACGGCGCCGTGTCGAAACGGAAACGAGCTAGCTTGGCGGGCTCAGCCGACAGACTGCTTCCCCCGCTTAATCTGATGTCCGAATCAATAGCTACGTACGAGACGAACACCAAATAACACGACAGGCGCCATTTAGTTACGTGCCTACGTACGGTGCAGATGAAATGCACGACAAGGGCATATACTGCTGCAGCAATTTCAATGGCTTTAAAATATTTTCTGAAAGAGGGGGGTTGTCTTAACCCAAAATCATCGCGATGTCATCCTTTTTTTGGTAATACGTACCAGTATGATTGTTTTGTACACCTATTATAGTACATAGGCCAGTCGTATTCACTTTTCGTCCGGCAGGATATTTATGGGAATTTTCCAGTCACTAATAGTGTGTGGAGGTAAATCAATCGTGGTCCGCAGGTTAGGTATAGGAACAACAACAAAAATCATCGAAAGCGGTGCAGTCGCGTTTCTCGTCCGTTTTTGGCCCGGTTTGGGTCAGGGTTAGGGTTATAGGGGTTGGGTTGGGTCTACGCCCGTACCTTGATCCCATCACGAAGCAAAGTGCTTCCTAGCACGCCAACGACGAACAACCCGACCCCTGGAAGATCTTACTGGCCGATGTGCGAATAGTTATCTATTATTAATCGTAGGCCATGCATGGGATTGATCGTTGGGCTGCATGCACTCTCATTATGATTCAAATCAAAGCCAGCTTTTGGGGTCAGGTGTAGAGAGAGAGAAGAACCTCGAAAAAAACAAAAAGGTGCACCTTCCCTCACCTTGCGTAGCATGTGTCTGTCAGCAGCGCCAATATAAAAGCATGCGATTCACGAAATTTGAAACAAAGCATACATCCGTGTAATATATACGTAAAAATGACATAAGGTACGCCGTGAAAATCGTGGTAACCACGTCTTTTGACGTCGCAAGGCAGCTCACAAAATCAGGTCGGGCTTCCACCGCCTTCTTCGGTCACGCACACTTTTTACACTCAGCATATTTTGAGTTAAGATGCAATTTTTTTGCTTTGACCCTGTTTCGTACGAAAAATTCGTTTCAAAATACAGGTAATAAAAGTCGTATCCCATTTTCGCCGCTTCTACTTCCAGTCATCATGTGGTGAACGGCAACCACGCAAAAAGTAGGTGCGAGCAACACTCGCCGTGCAGCTAGGTGCAGCAGTGCACGAAATGCCTAAACTCTATTCGCCGCCGCTCATGCATTCGCATGAAAGCAAGAGATCGATCAACCGACGGCAGCAATCGATCCTCGCCCTCACCCCTCTACCGGGCAAAGGGCAAAACCGACCGACCGACCCTTGACCCCCCCCAAAAAAAACGCAAAAGAAAACAAAAAGCAAAAGCTAAGCCTACTGCTGTGTTGGCATGTAGAGCTACTCTACGTGCGTCTGTACGTAAGCTCGCGTCACGCCTGAAACAAAATCATGGAAACCCCTTTTCCAGTTTCCGGCCGAAATAAAAACGACACTTCACATTTCACTCCCCCCCCCCCCCCCCCCCCCCCCCCCCCCCCCCCCCANNNCCCCCCCCCCCCCCTCCCAACCCACATCCGGAAGGTACGGGTGTATGTTTCAAGGAAACGCAATCACGTATGATGCGTTCCTCCCGAACCCCCAAATTTGATACAATGCCTGTCATGACATATATAGCAACTCCACCCAACAGTAGTCACCTACTGCAAACAACAAGATGCCCGTACGTTAGCACATCCCACCCGGTCACTTGCAACCCCCCCCCGATGCCCCGTACTAGAGTACAAGCGCATTTCATCCATAATACTACCAACACCATCATCACCATGCCCCGTACGTACGTCGTAGGTACGTGCTAGGTACACACATTTTACAAGGCTTCTATTCCAACCACCAAGGGCAGGCAGGCAGGCAGGCAGGCGGGCCCTTCTGGAAACCCTTCGCTGTGGTCTACTTGGCGTGCTTGGCGATGAAGGCCGCGATCTTGGGCTCTCCTACGATGCTGTCGTGGAGGGCGATAAGGTTGGGGTAGGAGTCGGCGATGGTGGCCGGGACGCCGTCGTACTTGCCATCTTTGAGTGTCTTCAGTCTGGTCGTGATCATGATGTCAGCTACGGTCATCTGGCAATTCGATGCGCAAGATGGCATACCGATATAACATGGGACCGGGCAAAGGAGGGCGGAGGAGGGATGTATTCAATATCATGCATGACCGCAGCCAGTCGTATGACCATATACCTTTGCTTCTCTGCAATGCCGGGACGGAGCGGGCCGGGCGGGGGGGAGAGGGGGGGGGGGGGGGTGGGGGGGGGGATAAACACTGTTGCGAGTGTGCCGGGCACGACATACACAAGAATAGATGGACCTAAAAGGCTGCACTAGTCCGTAGGCCAAGGGGAACGATAGGGCCTAACACGAGGTTATGTGCACGTCCGATATATGGTACGATGGGAGTACCCTTTCTACCAACTGTCCTCTATACCTGCAGTAGGCTGCAGTAGGCCGCCCATAAACCCGACCTTGGATCATCATGACAGTGTAGGTCGTTCTTATCGAGCAACTTTTTTTCCAAATTTTCCAAAAACATTTTCCAAAAACAAACAGGAAAATCAAGACAAACAAAACAGGATTTATTTGGAAATTTGGAATGTTTACAAGAAAGAGGGCAAAATATTTGGAAGGGCTTCGCATTCCAAAATTTGGAAATTATTTTTGAGAAATATGGAAGTCCTCAAAATATTGCGCGAAACGTTTATTTGGAAATTTTGGAAAAAAAAAAGTTGCTCGATAAGAAACGACCTTAATAACGCCAGATGAACAATACCCGTGGTCTACAGCAGTCCAGGCAACACACATACCAGGTATAAAACAAATGGCAATAAACATGACTTCGTAACATCCCAGGGATCCCTCACTTCGCCTCCTTTAGCACTGAACCCCCATAGTGTTGGGACCTAAATCACTTGGAACGGAATCGGCCCGGGATCCGTTTTTGCTTTATAGAGCAAAGGGGTTGAGGACCCCACGCCCCGCCAATCAGAGACCATTTTGGCCAGAAATGTTATTATTATCCTGTCGGAACACGCCTTGCCCTGGCCCTCGTTGCAGTATAGACGGCCTACCGCGTAGTAAAGGATCGCACCTTCTCGCTGAAGTAGATGCCTTCGGTTGCCGTAAGCTGTTTCTCCACGTTAGCGAGCCACCTGCGATTCATCGTCCCATCCCATTCCATCCCATGCCATGCCGTTCCATTCCATCCATTCAGACGAAGCAGGCGACGAGAAACGCGATGTATGTGTATGTATTACTATGTTGTCCTTCGAGGTAGGTGTGTTTTGTTGTTTTAAGGGTAGCGTCAGCGAACATAATAGAGAGAAGAAATTGAGGCCCCTAGGGACAATCCGAACGAAAACCTTGGCCGTGAACACGCACGGCATCACGGACCAACTACTGTATGTGGACGAAAAAGGAAAGCAAAGCAGAGTATTCAGCCACAGCGCCCAGCAGCCTGAACTATTGCTGTGATTGTAGTATATGTCACACACGTCGCAGATGCCTCTTTGGCAGTCTCCACAGCAGACGGCCGCACGCACTGCAAATCTGCTTCGTTCGGAGTTCCAAACAAAATCCCTTTGGTGCGCAGTACAGTAATAGTAGCAGCAAGTGTGGTATGGTGGGACGTATCGCTCGTCAAACTCTACCGACGAGGCAAAGCGGCTCAGGAACAGGGCACCAGGTGTCGGGTATGTCCATACGCAGTTTACACGAAGACGTCAGCTCGAGGCTCACGTGGGAATGTAGTTTGCCGCCAGATCCCCGAACAGTTCCAGCTGAGCTCCCCCCAAACCGGTCGTGACCACGGCAAAGGCGACGGGTAGGATATTTGTTATGTCGAGGGCACCCACAGTCAAGGAAGAGCAGGGACGACAGGCACCACACGATACGCCCACTCGTCATCACAGGGTGAAAAGTCGGTTCTGGACATACACACACAACGTTGAACTGTAGGCGGGGTAGCGTTTGCTGGTGTAAAAGCGTGTACCAAAGGTGGTACTTACGTATTATTATACATAGTACCAACGTTTGCAACTGCGCTTGAATCGAGACGATTCGATTCACAATAGAAACAAAGCGGTGAATCTCGACGCCCCGTCATACTTTACTGCACGGTGGGCAACGCGTACACTGGAGGGGGCGTCATGTTCCTTCATTTTGCACGAACTACAAAATTGCGTGAGTTCTTTTTCTCTCTCTCGTTCTTTATTTCTACCGTTATCTCACTCTTCGCTCTCTCTCTATGTATATGGAGTATATGTATATACGCGCGAGTGTAGTCAACATGTCCATGCTATCTCCCGGTCCTCGCACACCCCCGTGTACGTACGAGGTGTGGTTTGATGTTGCTTTTCGATACCTTCTTGGCCTGGTCCTTCTCGATGTAAGCCGGTCGTATGTTGATGTAGAAATCGGTGGCGGAGTCTAGGATAGCGTCGCACTTGGCCGCCTCCAGGTTGTCCGAAGGGTACAGCCCTGCGAAAACAAAACAAAAAGTCAAAACTACAAAAGGTGGAAATCCCGTGTGACGCATAAAACGCACAGCAGTACAGACAGTATTGGGGTATAACTACTAATATAAGAAGGTATGCATGGGGTGAAATGTAATGCATGTATTAATAAAAACGTGAATTACAAGTACTTGTTTTTTTTTTAATTTAGAGTATTCACAGCCGGTTTTGCCAATTGAGAATTGCCTTTCCGATGAGAAGGAAAATCGATGTTAGTACTTTGTTATTGTTGTATTTCGCTCACGATCAAATTTGACCTGGAAAATATGTTCCTCGATGATGGTAGGTGTCGATCCACGAAAAACAAATTGAAGTCAACCTTGACAGGCTCGAAACATCAAGGATTCAAGGGAATTTGCATTTATGAGCGAGGTACCTCGCCCATAAATCCAGATTTTCTGGGATCTTTGACATCTTGAGACTGCCGATGCCCATTTTGTTTTTGTTTCTTGCCATCGACGGGTGTCACAACTGACAATAGTGTACAGTGAGCAAATGACTGTGAGGGAAGTACATCTTTTACAATTCGAAATCCAATATTTTCGATTTTCATTCTCATCGGAAAGGCAATTTTCAAATACCGTAGGAAAATCGGCTGTTTAATGATGGTATAGATGTCTCGTGTAGAGACACGCACATTCGTAGGTAGTTGGCTGATCATGCCTTCGTTCGTAGATCGTATCTGGTACGTTCTAAAATAGGAGGTGATATCTATGTATATGTGTCAAAAGGACTTACTTTGCGCATCGGCATACTTTTTATCTTCCCGCCGGCGGTCGTTTCTCGTGCGCTCGGCTGCGGGGCACGCAGGAGGCCCGCGTGCACACACGACTCAAGTTTGGACCCCGGCCGAGGTACGTGGCGCGTGCTGTGGGGGCTCAAAATCGACAAGGCTAGCAAGTACCTACGGGATATGTTTCCGCCGAACCAGAGCCTGCCAGGACAAGGCAAACTCCACATTTCAACTTTCCCGTCACATCAGTTATGTTTCCCAATGTGATGAGGTTGGTCTAGCCAGACTCACATGCACTCGCTTCAAGCGTTTTCCGTTCTTACAGCAACGGACACTTTCGTGGGTGTGCGTGGACATGGCGTGTGGGTGCTGCGTGTGCATGCGTGTCGGCGTGTGGGGCAGTCTGTGCGAGTCTGTGCTGGCACTCGGCAGACCCTGCTTCTTTTGGATGTGGACACGTCGCGAATAACACTCGCACGCTTTCTGTAGGCATTGACCCTCATAGAAAAATAATTAAACCATACCGGTAAGATACGCTGACCAGGACCAATCTTTCTTCTACGAAACGGCCTGTTAGTTTCGAGAATAACCGCCCAAGATAAAGTAGGTAGCCACGGAACAACAGCAGTCACACATCAAGCTCTTCCTTTTTTTGAGGAGGTCTCGGACGGTGCAATCGCGTGTGTGTGTGCGTGCGTTTACCATGTTTTCTGTCGACCTAGGAAGTAGGAACGAACACATACACGCAACAGCAAGAAACATGTCAATACGTTCACGTCATGCAAGGGGCAGCACGACGATAAGGACCCGCACGTGCTCAAATTTCGAAACCCACACAGTACATACTACAACAATAGCAGTGGTACGACAGCAGCAGTATCACAGCACCAGCGCTTCACTGTGTCGGTATTTGTGACAGCCGCGGTGCTTTTGTATTCGTCTATGCACATGTGTGTGTAGTGTAATCCAGGAGATACCAGCGACAGGTGTGTTCACGCTCACACGTGCATATTTAAAATCAAACACACGTCGTCGGACCTCATCTTTCCACACAGTATATAGTATATACAGCAGCAGTACACGGAGTAAATAGGGACTCCTGGTGATGATGATGATGATTATGCCCCCCTCTTTTCAACTTGCGACACCGCCTCGATATTAAGCCAACCACATCCCGAAGGAAAACCGTATATAAAAATATATCTTTATATATATATATTATATGCATGAAACCGAACGACGGGGTTACTTCAATTGCCAAACCCCCAGCAGACGGATAGGCTCTTGCTTAGCGCGGCAACTTGCGGTAAAGAGGATCCCGAGTGTTTATGACGGTGCACCCGATCTGCACCAGAGAGAGCACGAGAGCAAGTAGCGAAGAGTACACAGCGGGGTCTTCACCACGGACAGGAAGGAGCCTCTTCTGGGTGAACAGGACCCGCCGTATCAGGAGACCCGCGACAAGTTGGTCCTACCCAACATCCGTACAGACCCGCGACAGGCTCAGGTGGGGTACGACCGCGTTGGGGCAGCGCCGGGGTCGTGATGAATTAGCCGCTGCCTCGTCAATTCGGCGCAAGCCCTTGGCAATACGACCATCGATCCGGAAAACACGTCCTTCTGCGAAAAGCGGAGCCACAGACTGCTATCTTCGAGGCTTTGGACGCCTGGGGCCAGCACATCTTTGGGGTAGGAAAGGACGTAAACTGTATCGACCAGCTGGCAGCGAGCGTCGTGGGGTAGCGAAATAGACGACCCGTATAGCGCGGGGGAGGAGTACATGCAAGCAGCACCTGTGGTGCAAACAGTCTTGGCGACCACCCAGGCTGGCGTCTTGCGGAAACCGTCCTCCCTCGGATTCTTCGCTGTGGGGTCGCCAAGAGGCTACGGATATCAGCAGGTACTCCTTTGTTGCTTGCCTTAGTCATTTGACCATTGGCCACGCATTCCTTTCGAGACGGAGCACCGTTCCTACTCCTAATAGAGACAACTTCAACACTTGGGCGCTCAGTACGCTGTTTCCATATAATACAAAGAAATCGTTTGCTAATCTTATCCCCTTCCTGTTTCGCCACCTGTGGCCACCATCTATCTCTTAAGATAGCGATCGTTTTCTCGCTACTATTTAGTGTACCAAACTGCTCCATGTCACACTCGTCCATTTTTCTCATCTCCTCCCCTAACACATCCCTTTCCTCCTTGTACCTTTCACATCCTCCCACTATTTGAATTTTACTCTTTGTGGCTTTGCCACATGGGCACATCTGTGCATCTACTTCCTCCTCCTCCCGGCTACTGGTATGCCTCCTTCTTCTTTCTGGCAGGTCCAGGTCCCCTACGCAAAATCGCAATTTCAGCTTTTTCGCGAAGTCCATTGGGCCGTGCAGATACCTTTTCATTCCTATTCCTTCTCTCAACCCCCCGTATATCTCTAAGTGTTCTTCCCCTTTCACCTTCTTTGTTAGCGCTGGCCTTTCCCTTCTTTCTGTCCTTTATTTACTTATGTCTTGTATCCACTAAAGTTATCAATGGCCAGCATCTCTATTTGGTTTCCTATATCCTTCCATACTTTCTCGACTACGCTATCCCGCCTTATTCCAGCTCGCCCTTTGGTTACTTTCTCCCATACAGCTTTATCAGATATGGCTGGCAACCTCTTATTTGGCATGTTCTTTACTTTATATTGCCATTTCAACTTACGCACGTCTCTATTTGTCTTAAGTGGGTACATCCCCAGTTATGCTTTCAATACTGTATTACTCGTCGTATTTGAGCATCCTTATGTTTTTTTAGCCTCTGTCATATGTACTGTTTCCAGCTGTTTTACGAGCTTCGCATTCCTTTCCCATTATTTTCCTGCATATTCTGGCTTTGGTACAATCACATTCATCAGTATAATTATCTTAACTCTAGTGTCAAGGTGCGAGTCTGTTAGGACTGCTTCCATCTTGCCTACGTGTGTCTTACCCCTGCCTATTACTTTATTTATGTGTGCATCCCAACTGCAACATTTTGAGATCTCTACGCCAAGGTACGTATACTGGTTTACAGCAGCAGGGGGGGGGGGGGGAACATCATCNTGTGCATCCCAACTGCAACATTTTGAGATCTCTACGCCAAGGTACGTATACTGGTTTACAGCAGCAGGGGGGGGGGGGTGTACATCATATTAATGCATGGCCGTAGTCGTATGACTATAGACCTTCGCATCCCTGCAATGCCGGGACGGAGTATGTCGGGTTTTTCGCCAAGCAGGCAGACATTGCTTGCACCAAGCGCGAAGCACCGTGAGGTGCTGAGCGAGTCGCATTAAGGGAGGGGCGGCATCCTGCTAAGGGTGAGCAGAAGGGGGAGGCGTTATTAAACCACAGACGCACGCTTACGGCGTAAAGCGATGCACGTTACAAATAGGGCATATAGGCAAACATGTGATAGGAGAGGGAAAAAACAGGTTTTTTGTGTTTGCTTTTTTTGTCCATCCCATTTATTACCTTCGCCCTTCTTTTCTCTCTCCCTCTTTAGTCGTAACTCAGATCCTGAGTCACGAAGTAGGCTCTTCTCCCCCCCTCCCCACTACGGTACGTGCCTTGAATTTGATATCGCGAGAAGATTTCAGCACTATCTTCCCTCGTCGACTTGAGTCGGATTCCGCCTACCCACGGCACGAAGGCGCTCTCAGCAATTGGTTCTTTATATTTTTTAAAAATAAAGTGAAAATCTCACCACGGTGGGATTCGAACTTGAGTACCAATGTCAGTAGCCTTTGAAGCTGGCCACTGGTCTACCGGGGCGACAGGATTGGTATACAACAGGTTGACACCGAGCCAGACGTATATATATGGTGAAAGGAGATGTAGAAATGGCCGGCGCCAGACTATAGATAGCCCTTCGTGTGTTGCCATCATACACTGCTGCTACTCGACGATTGTAAGTATTTGTTTTAAGCGATCAACATGTAAATAACTCTGTATTAACGACGAATAAAACATTTTGATTTTTGATTAAAAAAAGGAATAGAATTGAATTGAATCTCGTAAAACAAAACCGCCTTGAGTGCTATTGAAGAATGGTGTACTGTGCTGAAAACTCGGATAACGTTCATGAGTCAGCGGAAACCCGTGGGCAACCACTGAGGCGAGCTACGGCCCGTGTTCTCCCCGGGGTGCCGCCGCCAGCAGAAGGGTATGTCTACTGGCACAGGCTAAGAAACGATCGCTCTTGAAGTGTCTTGGGGATCTTGAAGCTGCACACGGGCGGCGGCGACGGGGATACAGCGATCGCATGTATGAGCGAATTGCGAACCTGGTCGGTGCTCGTGTGATTCAAGAGGCAAAGAGGGGTTGCAAACTTGGTTTGCGACAGCCTGTGGTTGCTGTTAGGCGCCCCGGGTGGTCTACTCTGTGCTAGGGGTCGTCAGACCTCGCGCTGCGGCTGTTCCGGGGGCTGTGAAGCTTCGCGTATCGGACATCAGCGTATCCCTTGCCTGGTTTGCTTAGAGATAGAAGAAGAGCAGCTTTGATTCTTTTTTTCACGATGAAAAACTGAAAGGCTGAAGGCTCGAGTTGCCTCTTCTTGCAAACCCCTGGTTTCCATTTAAGATACGCCTTCCAAGTACTACCGATACCATCTCAATATATTCGAAGTATGTGACCAGGCATTTACACATCATTCCAGCAGTATCATAGCATGGTGCTGCCTCGCGGGAATTGTGGATCTCGCCTATGAAGCAGTCGACGACACGGCCCAAGTTTGCATTGCTTGCTTCGGTTTCATGGAACATGCCACGTCGAATAGGACAAACTCCCTAAATTGAAAACCACGAAGACTACGTACGTACAAGAAATCTCAAATCTGTTTTTCATGGAATTCCGTGTTATTCAATTGCACTCGGAAATGCCTGCTTGGTGGTGCGCTTTTCGACCAATCAAGCGCAAACTATACGAACACTTTTGGTTTTTCGAAATTAAGAAAACGTTATCCTAAGTTACCGGCCCTTACGGCTCGACTACGGTAGAAGCCGGTACCGGGTATTATATGTATAATGATTGTTGCTGTTGATTTTACAATACTACGTACAGTATTGCAATCATGTATTGCAATCATGGCCATAACCTATGGTAGACATATAGGGTCGTCCTACATCAAACGATGGGTGCAACGGTTCTCGGCGTGCGGGACGAGGAGGAGAGTTGAAAACACACACCCCATCAAACAGATTAAGGCACAAGTCGGATAACTAAATAAGCACAGCGGGGACGCAATGCAATGATCGAGTGCTTACCGGTGCTTCCTCGTATCATACCTGCTGGCAAGCTACCTACTTCTCCGAGATATTGTCGACGATGTAGTCTCCACCTCCCATCGTTGTGTACTCGAATATCTGACGACTTGCCATGCCGACTGGGAGTTACGGAACCACTGATTACAGACTATCAATATACAGAAGTTATCCAGTGCGCTGACGACCCAGACTGTACCACTAGTTTAGTATGTGGTGCGATATGCACCATACGTACTACGTACATGTATAGACCACATGAGGCTCTGTCTGTCAAGTTGGCTTTGCTTCAAACGTACTCCACGCTCCTGAGGATTGACTGCAGACAACTTTGTTGCCGATCAGCGATTCAGTAGGCTATCGGCCACGGTTGTAGTGGAATATATATCACCAACACAACCCCTGGATGGAGTTGACATCCCCTCTCCCCTCTGGAGACGTTACGATAAGAAGAAAGCGTTCTTTCGTTGTATCTGGGGCAGATGTTTTCGCCAAATTCACAGAGGACCCCACCCGCCGTCTGTGAAACAGCTAACACATCCGAGCTATGATACGTATGGAATTTTGGCGACTATGCGAGTTACCCATATCTGCACTCACTTCTGAACTCAGACGGAGTCCTCCAGCCCATCCGCCTTGATACATAGTTCCCATTCAATCACAAAAAGCGAAACAAAGGGTGCTAATGAGTAATGAGCGTCGTAGTCGTCGGGTTTCCCAGGGTTCTATATCGGTTACATGTTACGGTTCAAGTAATATCATGCATGCCTACACATCACTACGTACAGTAAACAGGCCAGAAATACCCCCAGACAGCACACAAGCGCGGTAGTGCGGTAGTGGCGGGAGCGTCGTCAGGGACGATCTGCAGAGCGCGGTCGGGTCCAACCCACAGAAGCCGTTACAACAAGTGCAGGCGCTACAGCATCACGGAATAAAAGATATGATAAAACCTCAACATCACCAGTGGAACGGACTAACAATTTAAAGTACCTCCTGGTACTGCTGTAGTTACAGGCAATATGTCGTTTTTTTATGCCAGGTATGTGTATCAAGTAGATGCGGCTGTGCTGCATACCAGGTGCTACGAACAACTACTACTGTAGACCTAACCTCGTTGTCAAAAACTCGAAGAATGGATCGAAGATGCCGCGCTCCTCGGCCCACTACCGCGACGTCTAAACTTTCAAGAAGAGACACAGCGAACCAGAGGCAGGCAAACTTCCGACCTTGGCCTGTTGCTCGCAATGGCGTTAGCCTTGGTCTATATTAGGACGAACGGTGGGCGGCGATCGGTGGCCTCCCCAATAAGCAAGGGGGGGGAAAGGGCGACGGCCGGTGCGACATTTTTCCGAAGAGACGGTATCACTTGCCTCGGTGTTTTCAGTTCGGTGACCTCGCCGCCAAACCCTCCTTTATGCTTTTGTTACCCGGTCGGGCGAGCCACATTGTGAGGAGAAGAGGTCGCACTTGCTATCAGAGCTTGAAGCACAAACAGGCAAATGGGGATAGTCTCCCCCGAGTGGAGCTCTCCGCGTGTATAGCCAGGCCTGGCGACGTGAGATGTCTTGCTTCAGGGAGGCAGTGATTCAAGCAAGCTATGTATAGCGGCGATGCGACTGAGTCTGTTGGGGGCTCGGCAGGCCGGTCACGAACAAGGAAGACTGGGCTGGACGAGGAAGTAACCGAACTGCTGAAAACACACCGAGCGACGTCACGCGGGTGCTCGACGCCGAATCACCAAAGCAGCCCGGCTCGTTCAAAATCTGGCTCTCCCGCTGTGCCGCATTTCATCGGCGGGCTTTTCTAGCACATGCATGGCTCTGTATCGCAACGTCGAATACTGTTATTTTTGTTAGAGCAAAAAATCGTCGTCATACGAGTAACCACTGCTGTGTGCTATAAGAGCCCAGCGGTTCATATATCGGTTCTGGGGCTTTTTGTGGGAAATTAAACGACCAAAAAAAGTGACGGTTACAGAAACGGCCACTGCGTGATCGAGAGAGGTCATTGTTCGAACTGGTGTCAGAGTTATAACGGTTACGATGCACAATTCGATGCGAGTCGACGAGGGAAGAAAAAGCTGACGTCTGCTCGCGATAAAAAGGCAAAACGGGAACCGTAGTCGGGGGGGAGGGAGAGGGAGAGGAGCACACTTTGTGACCCCGGATCTGAGGTACGACTAGGGAGGAGGGAGAAAGGAAGATCGCAGATAATAAATGGGATGGAAAAAAAAAAACAAAAAAACGCATTGAGGCGTTTGCGGTACGGGCGCCACTGACTGATGGTGAGCACTGACGCTGGTCGTCCCTAGACGGTTGATAACACCTAAGTTGTTGACGGTTTTGGTCACTATCAAAGGGGGGGGGTCCCGGAGAGGCGCAAATAATTACGCCACCGCTGTGACTGCTAGACAGCTCAGCGACTGACTGACTGTGGTGCAACCTCTACAGCAGTAGCACAAGCACTGACGGTACCTATTGGCTGCTACTTATACAATAGCTACAGTAGGTTACAGTTTAAAAGTGGGCGCTGACACTATTAATACTATCATCCCAAGTGTGGGTTGTGGCTCATCTCAAACGAAATAACTACTACCTGGTACGTCGTAACTGCTATCGATAAATAATATTATGGTGCCTGGTTCACTCTATACTTTGCACTGATACGTATCATACTTTTGAGTATTCGTACTACTACCGCTGTAGGGGATCATCTACAATATTTCCCCACCGTGGCTCCTTACTTGGCCTGCACCGGTATACGTCCATCACCCCTAAAACCTGTTTCAAGAATGAACGGTATATACGCTTACCCTGGCGACCAATTATGTTACCAATCCGATGACCTATCTGTTCTGTAATATCGAAAACAAAACTGTAAAAAGCGAACGATATTGGGTAGCTCCATCCGTTCAGAAACGTGTCTTAAGGTCGGTCAGAAAGAATTCGACCAAAACGTGCTATAGACCTCTATCGTAGCATCCAATCCATACATGCTGTATGTACAACCACGATCAGAGCACGAGGCAAAGCATTCGTATGATACATACTACAACCAACCACAATCAGGTACGAGGAATCAGTGCTACGGCACGAAGTGTGCACATTTATTATTGGGTGTTTTTGCTCTTTTTTTGCTTAAACCTTTTAGAACCGCACCCACACCCACTTTTTTGGGGGGGACAAACTATTTGGATTTAGTGTGGTATACTCTTTCCAGGGGTAAAAGTTTCATGTACTAAGAGAAAAAGAGAAAAGTGCCACTATTCATAGCCGGATGGACGAATCCATGGTGTACTTACTGTACTTGTAGGGTATACTTAAACGCACATGACTACAGTAGTGCTTCAGCGACAAGTCATGCTTTATTGCCTCGTATACAAGTGGTCAGTAATAGTCAGAAATAATCAGAAATAGTAATTAATAGTCATTAATAGTCAGCATTAGTCAGTTATAGTCAGCAGTACTCAGTAATAATAATCGGTAGCATTCAGTAGTTGTCAGTAATACTCAGTAGCAGTCAGAAATAGTCGGCAACAGTCAGGAATAGCCAGTAGCATTCAGTAATAGTCAGTAATAGTCAGTAATAGTCGGTATTAGTCGGTAATTAGCCGCATGCTAAGGTAAAGGTGCACCCTTCTTTGGTTTCCTGAGGGTGCTTGGTCACTCGAGGAGCTCTATACCTCAATGAAAAGCGAACTTGAATTTATTTTTTTCCAAATTGAATTTATTTTATACTCGTTAATTCGGGCCCTAAGGGGAGAACAATCGTGCTCGAAAATACTCCATGAACAACCGACGCGTGCTACGGTAGAGGTAGCACTTTTTGGCCGAATCGTTTTCTGAACGATCGGGCTCCTTAGCCCCCAACTTCGTCTGACTTTCATTTTTGTGACGAATATCGTTTCAGAGTATACTTCGGTCATGAGATTTCGCATCCGGCAGCACGTGTATTTCCCCCCCAAAATCATTTTTTCGGTGAGGTATACATGACGCTCCCCAAGCGAGGAGCTCAGAAAAAACAGGGTGCACCTCTATCGCAGCATGCCTCAACCCCATGACCTAGCTATACATAGACAAGAAAACTGCTACGTACTGCTGTAATGCAATTCAGAGGCGCTTGGGTTGAGGAGTGCCGTCATTCCGAAACCAATTCAGCCAAAAACGTGCTCGCGCCTCTATCGTAGGACGCGTCGATAGTCAGCAATACTAAGGAATAGTAAGGAATAGTAAGGAATAGTGAGTAATAGTCGGTAACGGTCGGTAATAGTCGGTACTATGTAGTCAGTATTAGCCAGTAACAGTCTGTATAAGGGGCGTTTCTAACGACCTCTTTTTAGCAAATAATTTGCCAAATTTCCATATTATGGAAATATTTACTTGCCAAAATAGCAAAAAACTTGCCAAGCTTTTTGTTGGAGATTACACTTCTTGTTCGTTGGCAAATTTATGGAAAGATAAATTTGCTATTTTTTTGCCATTTTTTTGCCATTTGAGCCCAATAACGCCTACGCAAGGTTCTACAAACCAGACCACCCCAGACCTCGCCACGCTATACTCGCTCTAACTTGTGTACTAGAGGGAGGTATCGAGGATACTTGGTGGCATTGACAGCAGGGATGATAGGGCTGACGGCACGCGCCGCGAGCGCCGTGTGGGTGCGCTATGGGTGCCGTTTTGAGCTGGTCCTGGCTGATGCTCAAGTACATCACCAACCAGAAGCCGCCCCGGCTTTCCCAGGGCATATTGGTCGGGCAGGAAGGACTGCCGACCTCTGGGGTGCATGGGCTGAGCCTGGAGAGCTTTGTGTGCCAGCGTTCACTGCACAGAGAGCGTGGGCTCGCCCTTGGCTCTCTGCTGCTGCTGCTGCAAGGGGTTTGAATAAAATCTGAGGGCGTTACGATGCGAAATTTGGCCAAATACAGCCAAATATGTCAAATATGTAGTGTTTGTCGTTAGAAGGGTTTGGCAAGTCTTTGGCAAGTTTTGGAAATTTGGACTTGCCAAAATAGCAAGTTTTTTGCTATTTCGAGCGGTCGTTAAAAACGACCCTAAGTCGGTCACAACTGTTTTCGGCCAGAACGTGCTCGTACCCCAATGGAGAGCAATCCCACGGTAGGGGTACCACTTTTTGGCGACATGTTTTCTGACCGGTTGAGCTCCTCACGCGAGTAATCACCGGGTACTATTAATATTTTACTGGTATGTTCGTTTTTGCACCACCGCATTGAAAGTGTTGGTCGGGTTGCGCGAACGAATGTTTCCGAAGTCATATTTCGGGTGAGATATTGAGCTCCTCATGTGAGGAGGTCAGAAAATTCTTCTGCGCCCCTACCGTGGGATGAGTCTGGACCTATTGTGCATACATACCAGGCCTCGTGGTCTGGCATACAACAGCTGCTGCTATATACGAATAATGTAACTGTTACGAGGGACCGTACACAATAAATCGGACCAATTTTTTGTTGGCAAAACTAGGTGCTAAACATATTCCAAGTAGGGTTTAGTGTTTACCGTACGTACTGTAGGTTCAACTCACTTTATGTCCCCCGGAAATAATAATACTGTTGTGCAGGTGTTATCTATCATAGAATTCCACCCCATCACCGAGAGGTCTACAGGACGAACAGGACCAACAAGATGCAATACACTATACTCGTAGTAGTAATAAGTGTTGTCAATCGCGCCAAGAAAGGTGTGATACGACTAAAAATACTGCGATTAAAATCGCATTTTGTTTGTTTTTTTTTATCGCGAATACGTAATCGTCGATGAAAAAAATATTTATCGCATATCGCTATTCGGGCACAAAGCGGCGCATTTCAAGAGAAACCCAACATATATAGAGCAAGCAGTAGTCAAGGAAAAAAAGGTGCTCAGCACCCGGCGTAGCGGCGCATCGCAAGTTTGAACCCATTAACCGTGCACTGCTTGCTGCGTCAAACGTGGTATTCTGCTGAATACAGAGGCATAGATAGGTGCACGCACAGGGATGCATAATAACACATTAACATTACACGGAAGCACCGAAACCGATCGATGATGTTCTGGGTGTCTGAGATCCCCACGTACGTGCAGACACGACACCACAACCAGGCTCGCGTTGTATCTGTACGATGGGCATCCATCACGATGAGTCCATTCTCGATAATAAGCGGTGTTGGCCTGTTGGGTTGGTTGTTGTAGTATTCGTCGCTCTCTGTACTCAGCAATATTTCACCGCCTACTTACTGTAGTAGCCCTTTCACTCGTCACAATAACAACACAAAACCACCAGACACGATTCGCGCACCAAATGCAAGAAGACGAAGACTCGATCGGTGGCGTGGTGCATGCAGGAACGGGGACAGTCACCACTATATATAATACCTGTAGGAGCAGGTTAAGTCTCTTGCTGCATGTATGTGTGTTCTATAGAGATGTATCGGAGGCTTTTTTTATTGAATAACCGTGATCGAATCACGATCTACTGCTGTCATCACGATACTTAATCGTAAAGCGCGGGTTCACAGTTTGCGAATCACGATCACCAGAAATTGCGATTATTAAATCGCGATTAATAAATCGTGATCGCTGAATAAACGCGATTTACAAAAATGAGCGTAAAGTAAGTGCGCATCGCATACTGTCTGTACTGTATGTAGTATGTACTGTAGAGAGAGTTGAGCCCGTGCGCACAACAGAGGGAGTGGGATCGTTTTACATCGAAGCGCTCGGTTATTTTCCAGAACAGACAGGAGGAAGGTTTTGCCAACACCGAGCCAACTAGAGGTACCAGGTATGATATGTATTATAGGTGTTTTCGGAAAGAAAACTGTGGTCGAGAGCCTTCCAAGAAATAATAGGATGTTTCGCGTTCGACTTTATTATGAACAGCACCCTTTCATAACCGTCGCGTCGAGAAAACAGAGAAAACGATCGCGTCCCTGTCCAAACTCGACGCCCTGTTCACGGTATGCCGGGGACAGCAGTGCATGTCTTTAAATACCAAGTAGATGCGCCTGTGGTATGTATACTACTGCTGCTGCTGTAGATAATGAAATACGACAACGATGTGCGTAACAACTGACTATATTGACGCGTGACAGGTAAAAAAAAACTATAGCATCAATCAACGCTCTCGTTCGTTGTTGATGCGGCTAGCTGTGGTGCTACCGTATAACTATATACTTACAGTATTATCCTATGTAGACAGTACGACAACCACTGCACGAAACTGGCTATATCACAACGTAAACGTTAAATAAATGCCGCGAAAAATACCCGCGTCCTTACCGCCGAGCTTGCCGACGTAGCGAAGGATGGCCATGCTCTGGGGGAGGACGTAGCCGTCGATCTCGAGCACGGGCAGCTGCCCGTTCGGTAGGCCTGCCACATTAACGAAACCCCACAGCAGTGATGCATGCATGGTGGGCGAAAAAAACGTCGATAAGGACATATCGTACATGTTGACACTCCACATATATATCATATTGTGAAGACCAAACCTGGTACCTGGTTCCCGGTACCTCTGGTTCAAACTGTGCCGTATGTAGCAGATGAATCTCCATCGACGGAAGGGGAACGAGGAAGTCGCGTGAGGGTGGGTGGGGTTGTCGCGAATATACAGCAGACCAGTAGAACATCAGATTCCACAAGCATGCCAAGTGCTAACTTAAGTTAAGGTGTCATACACAGCGGTATGTATGTACGTACGCTGCGGCATACTCACTGGGCTTGAGAACGCCAAACTCTTCCCCGGAGATCCGCTTGTCTTCCCATTCCAGGCCAGATTGCTCCAGCGCCCAGCGTACCGCCTCGGCAGCACCAGGCATGTCGAAGTACGTGAGGACGAGCGTGGGACACATGCTGCTGCTTTTGCCGGTGGTGATGGTGGGGATGGTGGCGGAGGCGGTTGATCTGAGAAAGCTATCGGGTGTGCTGTGTACCGGTGGGAGATTCCTCTTCTGATGGTGTGTGCGCTGTGGTGTGCACTGTGGGCTGGGTGGGGGTGGGTGGAAGGTCCGGAAGAGCGGGAGGAGCGGAAAGAAAATATTTCGTCACGATGCAAAAACAATTTTGTCGTGAATATATGGGGGACTTAATAAAAAAACGGCCGAAAAGGCTGTTATTTTACTCGTTCGGTTAAAAAGGCGGGTGTGCGGTTTGGGGTGTGCATGGCGCTCTGTGGTCACTCTGTGAGCACTACGTAGTCGTAAATGGGCTACACAGTATGGGGGGCACTCTGTGTTATGCAGCAAGCATCGATTGTTTCCCCGCGTGCCTCCCTTTGATCATAGCATCACCACCCACCCGTGGTATACACATTATTAGGCTACCGCAGCAGCAACACCGTTGGGTACTATACAGTACTGTAGTAGTGCAACAACCAAAACGAGCGTGTGGTGTTGACAAGGGTGTACATACAATACGCATGGCACTCTGTGGTCACTCTGTGGGCACTATCAAAAGACTACTACCTTTTATATATACGAAGTATTTGTATATGGGGGGCACTCTGTGTTCTGCGGTGGTGGTGGTGGTATGAATAGGTATATTGTTTCTCCGCGTGTCTCCCGCGCTAAATTGGCCACCGCAGCAGCACCGTTGGGTACTATTAATGCCGAGACACATAAACACGGCGTAGATAGTGCAACGACCAAACGTAACAGTACATACAGCAAGCAGCAAAACACGGTTGAACGACCGCGTTAAATTTAGACACGATACATACTACACTATTGTGTACGTCGAATAATACGTAGAATATATTTAAGGGCAATAACCAAAAACGGGTACACCCACGCCGGTTTAAGTCAAAAACGGGTACATAGTGGAATCGAGTCAAAACACCACATTCCACGAGCCATCACGGGATAGATTGGCCAAAATCACATCGTGCCCTTTTCTGAGGGGTAGTGATAACCAGGCACACTTGTCGGCGCCTAACTATACCCTTAGACATGCCCGGATTATGTTTGGAGGGTTCAGATCCGGGTGGGGTCGGGAGCAGGGTCATGGGTGTTTAGACGCAGAGGGCTCTGACGGCAAGCATTTGTGTTTTACTTGGTCTCAGCGTGTACCTGAAATTCACCCTATATAGATACCAGGTACCAGGTATGTTGATACTGCTGTGCACACATAGACCGGCATATTAGACGGATGGTCGTGTATATGACTCTGAAGACGTACGTACTGCGTACCCAGGTGCGTAAAATGGTTGAATAGAGTTTAAGTGGATTGTGAAAAAGCTTGAAATAAAATGGAGCAACGAAAGAGCGGTCGCAGACGCAGTGGGGAGCGAGGCACACCGTAGGCAAGTGGTTAACCAAAATAAATAACCAAAAACGGTTGAAAGCCAAGCATAATAGACATTTACAGTTGTGCCCGGCACAGTTTCTCTCAAAAATGGGTACAATTTGTTTTTGGCCAATCGCGTGGCTCGCTGGGCATGTTTTTGACTTGATTCCAGGATGTACCCGTTTATAAGTGAAAACCGATCGGGTATACCCGTTTTTGGTTATTGCCCTATATTTAATGTGCACCGGTAACTATATATTGATAACAGTAACACCCCTGTACTATTCATATATACCACCCATCTTCGGGGATTAAAAAAAATGAAAAAAATGGGCAATAACCAAAAACGGGTATACCCGGTCGGTTTTCACTCAAAAACGGGTACATTCTGGAATCAAGTAAAAAACACACCCAGCGGGCCACGCGTTTGGCCAAAAATGTTTTGTACCCATTTTTGAGAGATGCTGTCCCGGGTACAACTGTAAATATCTATTATGCTTGGCTTTCAACCGTTTTTGGTTATGGACTTTGTTAGTATAACCGCTGTCATGCCACCTGAAATCCTCAAAATCAAAGACCATCTCCTCGGTCAATTCCCCCTTATACCACTCCCCCTCTCACACAGTATAGCGCTCCAACAACCTCCGGGCCCGAAGCAATCCGATGATCGTGTTTCTGTACGCTGCTGTCGAACGCGTTCTTTGTACCCGCGTGCCTATACCGTGGGTCGTCAAGGAGAAGTAGTAGGTAATGTACACTTGTACACCAAATACCAAATACACACCAGGCTGGGTGAATACCGTTCATGTCAGAGACCCAACCACATATACCACACACAGGAGGGAAGCCGTACCAACGTTGTCACCGGCTGCACCCCTCACATATATACGAGCAGTATCATTCTATCAAAGCCCGGGTCGCATCATCATTATCGCAGACTGCCCCCAGGAGGGAGCAGCTTCACGCGAGGCATCCATCATAATGCCTCGCCACATCATATAAACCTCAATCTCCGTAGACCAATATATGAAACCGCCACATACGGGAAATCAGTATCGAGCAACCGCATACCACAAACACGGTATACACAAAAACCTACCATATATTTACCTGTTTCTACTATTAATATTAATATCAACATTTCGTCCTACAGTATATATTTCCTATTCACTATATGCCCCCCCCGAAATAGTAGGGTTTTGGGCATTGATGCATTGATACGTTTACCATTCATTGAAACAACGTCCCTTGAATGGCCAGACGCCGAATGATATACGTACGGTAAATCGGACCACGCAAATACACAGTACCGTTGGGCTAATTATTAGTAACGTTACCATTCTGGCCCAACACCCCCAGCGCGCCGGAAACAAATAATCTTCGGGTGCTTTTTTTCTTCTTCTGGAAAGATGCGTGCTGTATATATATAAACCGAATCCATTGTGATTTTGTCCTGCCGTCGACGCCATGTATAAACGTATTACTGCCTTGGGGAGGTTAGGTACGTAGCTACAAATGCGGTATGGGGCAAGCCCGACTACCGTGCAGGTTTGAGACGAGACGCAACTCAGTTACTCACAGTTTGATGTTTGATGTCTTATTTTATTATCACGCTGATCCTATGCCGAAAAACTTCTGGCATAGAGGGGCGGCAAACAATTATTTGCCGATGCGTGTTTAATCGGAAACACGCCACCTCAACAATAGAGGGGAAACGGGGATACCATGACATATACGTATATACGACATAAAGGTACCACTCTCAAGCCTGAAAACATACTGCTGTACATATTTTATAGAGCAGTGGACAAAATCGGGTATACCCGATAGGTTTGTGGCCAAAACAGGGTACCATTGTATTTTAGTGACCGCGACGACCCCAGGGCGCCATCTCATTGGCCAGCGCCGGCCACAACCCGACGCTGGCCACAAACCCATCGGGTATACCCGATTTTGGCTACTCACCCCCCAAGAGGTACCCGATTATTACATCCACCTACCCGAAAATGGCCGGGCTGTTCGACCACAACGGCCCAACAGCCCACCACACACCAGCCGACGATTACGACGTACCACGCACCAGCATACGTATCACGACGTATTACGACGTATCCAGCCGAGTTCCAACCTGTGACCGACGAATCCATCTCCTTGATATTTATCCCTGATTTGGGTGATTGGCGATTTGATGGTTTAGGCTCGGGGACCCAAATAAGAAAGCGCAGCAATAGAAGGTGAGCTTTCGCGCGAGCCCAGATTAAGAAAGCCAGCCTGAACCCGATTGCCGGTTCCTTTTGAGATGGCTGGTACTACTGCTGTACTCGTACTGTTGGGCTGTGATGAGGTGTGATGAGGTGGCTTCTGGTTGGAAGAAGGAGAGAGAGCGCTGCGAATCAGCTACTACTACTACAGTAACTACTGCTGCTGTGTTGAGGTGGCAAAAAGCTTGTGGTTCGGAGATGAGGGAGAAAGAGAGCGGTGCTGTGTGGGTGGGAGAGGGAGCGAATCAACTACTACTACTACTGCTGCTGTGCCTGGTGGCTTTTGGTTCGGAGAGGAAGAGAGAGCACTGCGAACCGACCACTACTACTACTGCTGTGCCGTAGTTTGAGGGTCTTAACCCTTCCTTCAAGAACTTGTCCCACGTATTTGGGGACACAATCCTTGGAATTAGTGCGGGATAATGTTTCCAGCTCTGAATGGGTTGGGAGTGAGAGGCTGCGCGAATCAACCAAATCATGGATACTTATCGAGCAGATGGATGGATATCTATCAAGCAGATGGTTCCGTCGGTAACAGGTCTGGCTGAGGGCATGAATTTTGATGAACTTGGTCGTAATAGTCGGCTGTGGTGCGTGGTGGGCTGTTGGGCCGTTGTGGTCGAACAGCCCGGCCATTTTCGGGTAGGTGGGCGTAATAATCGGGTACCTGAGTAGCCAAAATCGGGTATACCCGATGGATTTGTGGCCAGCGTCGGGTGGTGGCCGGCGCTGGCCAATGAGATGGCGCCTTGGGGTCGTCGCGGTCACTAAAATACAATGGTACCCTGTTTTGGCTACAAACCCATCGGGTATACCCGATTTTGGCCACTGCTCTATTTTATATGTTCTGAATCATCGGGTCCCCTTAAACCCCCAGAACATCGGTCTTTCATTCTGGTGATGTCATATTTTTCATTTTGTTACCTACTACGTAGGCCGTGGGGGGTACTGTTGCTGTAGCACATTTATTTCCCTCCAGAACCATTTTTTACCCCACTATTACATACAGTAATATAGAGCTCCTCAAGCGACCACCGTCAGAAAAAGAACAGGAGCACCTCGCTACCGTACGTAGCATGCGTCAAAAGTCGTTTTGTTTTACACGCTTTGACGAAACCCAAGTCTTGAACGTTTTACCTTGCCCCATGCCCTCTTGTGCGTCGTTTGATACAATTACTACTACTGTAGGCGGCGCTACAAGGTACCAGGCACACGTTTTCAATCGACCTACTATGCGTCGATTGTGTGATGTTTGAAGACGAATACCTCGTAGGGAAATTGATCATTTATAACGTGTGTGCTTATTATTAGTGGGTGCAAAAATGATGCGATACTCTAGTTGTGTGACATTCTCGATGACACCGGAATGTCACACAAAATCATAGTTCTGCTGCATGGGCTCTGGGCTGTATCTTCATACCTCGAAGTAGGACATCAACAACCACACACAGCTGGCGCTATTGTATTACAACCATAATTGAAGCATTGCCGAACTTTCGGGCAGGTGCATGGCCAATCCCACAGTCAATGAAAAAGTCAACGTATATAATGCTGAAGAGCTTGTCTCTGTTGTGTGTGTGCATCCTAAGTATGGTTGACTTAGGTACAGAACAAAACCCAAGGGATGTGTGTGAACCCGATAACAGTATGTATGCGTATAATATGGCTTGGCACTTGACAGAGAGCAGCCACATGCAGCTCACACACCCTTCAGGCGACTCGCCCAACACCTTACGGCGCTTCGTGCTTGGTGCAAGTAATGCCGTCAAGATATAGGTGCAAACCCGACGTGCTCCGTCCCGGTATTGTAGGGGTGCGAGGGTCTATGGTAATACAACTAAGGCCGTGCACGACATGCGTACCCCCCCCCCCCCCGCGCCGCTCTTACGCCCTCCTGCTCCCCCTGGTAATGCGAAACCACAAATGACTAGGAATTAGTGTGGAGAACGTTTTGTATAGCACTTACTATGGCCCTTTCGGGACCGGGGTGTTGCCGGGTACCTACCTAGCTATCCCAACCGGACCGAAAATGCAGAAACAAAACGTCGTTTTCATCATTGTGTTCCACTAGTGTTCGTAGTATCGTTAGATCATGGGATGTTTCATCGGGTAGCTGTTATGGTACTGCTGACATGATGTGGAAACGTTTGGTAAATACCTGGTATCAGGTATAAGAATCGTATTGGTAGTACTTGGAAGGCGGTATCTTACATGGGAACCAGGGGTTCCCAGGTATTCTCTCTCCCCGGCTTTCAGTCGTTCATCACGCAAAACGGAATATACCTGCTCTTCTTCTATCTCTACGCAAACAACACACGTGAGTACCAACGAGTACCCGTTCCATAGGCTGACCTGGCTAGGGATACCCTGTCCTTCTATACCTAGCATCACTACACTTGGCGTTGCATATCGGCAGGACTAGTCTAAAACGGAGAAAGTTTTTTTTTGTACATGAACTGCCCCCCGGCTCGAGAGCGGGGGCTCGGTAGAACTGATAAGACTGGAAAACTAGACACTTAAAAAACTTCCCCGAAACCCGGCCCAAAACATTCAGAAAGCGTGTCCTAAGCCCAAGGTAGTGGCTCGATTATCCAGACCACGCCCCGCATTGAGCGGGGGGGGTCGGCAGGACGAATTATCGGCTAATGCTACCCTCAAACCGCCCCAGAAAAATATTCAGAAAGTGGTAGGCGATACTGAGAAGAAAAACAGTCCGAACCGAAAACTCGGAAAACGTCGCAAATACAAACTACAAAGAGGTTCCGCCCCAATCCCCTGAAACATGAGAAAATAATCGAGCGCAGCGGCGACGCGAAAAATTCAGCTGTCCACTGCTCGTCTCGTGATTCATCTACGTTACGCTGAATCCCCCGCGTAAACGCGCTAGCTAAATGAACTTGTAGACACCAAGAACCCCGTACAGCTCTTGTTGAAGTCGTGTAGCGCGCCGGAGAAAGAGGAAGCTTGATCGGTCCTGGGTCATCCAAAAATCGAACGAAGTAAACTCCGTCCGTTGGTGTAGTCGCGCCGATTTTCCCGAGCCACCACAGACCGTCGTCGCCCTTGTACCAGAAGTGGGCCCCGTTGGGAAGCACGGTGGCACTGTACCGGCGAAGCCATTCGGCGTGCGGTACACAACCATAGCCGGGGGCCAGGAACCGTTCGCCGTTACTCCGAGAAAGCTCCCGTTGGGCAGCGCCAATCCTCATTCGACGGTACAGGCGGTTGGTTTGGCGGTGCTGGTTTGGGGTGCCGGCCCAGTATCGCAAAACTTTCCCGGCGAGAGAGTCGGAGATCCATTTCCCGTTCCCAAGACGGGCGAGACAGTCCCGTCCAGTGCGTCTCGTACATCACCGCGATGACACCACCTCTGCCCCGAACCGACTGGTGTCCCGTAATTTTCTCCACTTCGAGACGTTGGAGAGGAGTGGAAACGTCGTCCTCGGTGACGTGGTAAGGGGGGGTTTCTTGGAGAAGTTGTTGAGGACGTATTGCGTCAACCCCGCAGGCAAATACTTTTGCGTGTCGCCGTGGTCGTGGGGGTTGGCACAGGGCTTGCAGCGCTGTACCGACACGCGYTTGYGAGCATCAGCGCCGGGCATGTCGGAGGGCAGGTCCAGATATAGGAGCTTAGCCCCGAGAGGAGATTTGTCTGGGGTGTCTGCGGAGGAGCAGGGGCCGACTGCAAGGACTTTGTAAGGCCCCGTCCAGTTCAGCGACAGCTTGGCCTTGAGGACCTTGGCGCCCGTGTCTGTCTTGGCTCCCTGACGAATAGTGGCTGCCGTATTGTACACCCACGCCCAGCCGCCAGTGATGAATTTGGGGACCGGACGCAAGGCGTCGGAGAGGGCGGAGTTGCGCCGGTTCACGCGAGCAACCGTGGGGGCGTGGTGTTCGCGAACGACGTCTTACGCGCGCTGCTGGCAGTCCGTCGCCAAGTCGCAGTACGCGAGGTGGTCGCGGGCCAAACTCTGGTGGCCGGCGACGCCTGCGCGCTCAAAAATCGTGAGAGGAAGCGAGGGAGCCGACCCATGTGGACCTCGTTGGGAGCCAAACCCGTGGCGGCGCTGACCGAATTGTTGTACGCAAATTCGACGTGGGGGAGCTGTTCATCCCAGTTGTTCTGGAGCTCGTTGACGACCATCGTCAACATCTGCGCCATTGTGTGGTTCACACGTTCCACCCCACCATTGCCGTTAGGGTGGTAGGAGCTCGTGGCGATTTTTCGAACTCCGAGAAGCTGATAGACGACGTGCGAAAGCTGGAGTCCACAGGTTGATCTGATGTACTTGGCGCTTGACCTTCATCGGCGCTTCGTAGACGGCGGCCCAGCAAGGGACCCTGAGGTTCAGGGTCCTGGTCTGCGCTGCCGCGAAGGGGAGCAGATCCTCCCCGTTCTTGAGACGACATCACGGGTGACGGGAGAGCGGAGCAACGCTGCTCTCTCGCTCAGAAAGCACGAAAGCAACGGGTAAAACAGAAAAGAAACCGAGCACGAGTAAAAAAAAACTTTCTCCGTTTTAGACTAGTCCTGCCGTCGACGCCAAGTGTAGTGATGCTAGGTATAAGAGGACAGGGTATCCCTAGCCAGGTCAGCCTATGGAACGGGTACTCGTTGGTACTCACGTGTGTTGTTTGCGTAGAGATAGAAGAAGAGCAGGTATATTCCGTTTTGCGTGATGAACGACTGAAAGCCGGGGAGAGAGAATACCTGGGAACCCCTGGTTCCCATGTAAGATACCGCCTTCCAAGTACTACCAATACGATTCTTATACCTGATACCAGGTATTTACCAAACGTTTCCACATCATGTCAGCAGTACCATAACACTAGCCCACCCTGATGAGCCGTATATGCAGAAATATGAGAAATTCGTGGAAACCCCGATTCCACGAACTAAAACATGAGTCGAAGATGCGGCTCCTCAAAACCCACTCCCACACCTCTGAACGGCAAGGCTACGAAGCCGAGCAAGGAACGTCAAAAAGAAGAAACGTTGGAACCGAAATCCTGCAGTCATTGTACATGAACTGCCCCCCCGGCTCGAGAGCGGGGGCTCGGTAGAACTGATAAGACTGGAAAACTAGACACTTAAAAACTTCCCCGAAACCCGGCCCAAAACATTCAGAAAGCGTGTCCTAGCCACCAAGTTAGTGGCTCGATTATCCAGACCCGCCCCAGGCATTGAGCGGGGGGGGGTCGGCAGGACGAATTATGCGCTTAAAGCACCCCAAATCCGCCCCAGAAAAATATTCAGAAAGTGGTAGGCGATACTGAGAAGAAAAACAGTCCGAACCGAAAACTCGGAAAACGTCGCAAATACAAACTACAAAGAGGTTCCGCCCCAATCCCCTGAAACATGAGAAAATAATCGAGCGCAGCGGCGACGCGAAAAATTCAGCTGTCCACTGCTCGTCTCGTGATTCATCTACGTTACGCTGAATCCCCCGCGTAAACGCGCTAGCTAAATGAACTTGTAGACACCAAGAACCCCGTACAGCTCTTGTTGAAGTCGTGTAGCGCGCCGGAGAAAGAGGAAGCTTGATCGGTCCTGGGTCATCCAAAAATCGAACGAAGTAAACTCCGTCCGTTGGTGTAGTCGCGCTGATTTTCCCGAGCCACCACAGACCGTCGTCGCCCTTGTACCAGAAGTGGGCCCCGTTGGGAAGTACGGTGACACTGTACCGGCGAAGCCATTCGGCGTGCGGTACACAACCATAGCCGGGGGCCAGGAACCGTTCGCCGTTACTCCGAGAAAGCTCCCGTTGGGCAGCGCCAATCCTCATTCGACGGTACAGGCGGTTGGTTTGGCGGTGCTGGTTTGGGGTGCCGGCCCAGTATCGCAAAACTTCCCGGCGAGAGAGTCGGAGATCCATTTCCCGTTCCCAAGACGGGCGAGACAGTCCCGTCCAGTGCGTCTCGT
This sequence comes from Saccharina japonica, assembly GCA_008828725.1. Lineage (NCBI taxonomy): Eukaryota > Phaeophyceae > Laminariales > Laminariaceae > Saccharina > Saccharina japonica. Next base: position 61,812 of record MEHQ01003018.1, on the reverse strand, counting down.
ACATCACCGCGATGACACCACCTCTGCCCCGAACAGACTGGTGTCCCGTAATTTTCTCCACTTCGAGACGTTGGAGAGGAGTGGAAACGTCGTCCTCGGTGACGTGGTAAGGGGGGGATTTCTTGGAGAAGTTGTTGAGGACGTATTGCGTCAACCCCGCAGGCAAATACTTTTGCGTGTCGCCGTGGTCGTGGGGGTTGGCACAGGGCTTGCAGCGCTGTACCGACACGCGYCTTGGAGCATCAGCGCCGGGCATGTCGGAGGGCAGGTCCAGATATAGGAGCTTAGCCCCGAGAGGAGATTTGTCTGGGGTGTCTGCGGAGGAGCAGGGGCCGACTGCAAGGACTTTGTAAGGCCCCGTCCAGTTCAGCGACAGCTTGGCCTTGAGGACCTTGGCGCCCGTGTCTGTCTTGGCTCCCTGACGAATGGTGGCTGCTGTATTGTACACCCACGCCCAGCCGCCAGTGACGAATTTGGGGACCGGACGCAAGGCGTCGGAGAGGGCGGAGTTGCGCCGGTTCACGCGAGCAACCGTGAGGGCGTGGTGTTCGCGAACGATGTCGTACGCGCGCTGCTGGCGGTCCGTCGCCAAGTCGCAGTACGCGAGGTGGTCGCGGGCCAAACTCTGGTGGCCGGCGACGCCTGCGCGCTCAAAAATCGTGAGAGGAAGTCGAGGGAGCCGACCCATGTGGACCTCGTTGGGAGCCAAACCCGTGGCGGCGCTGACCGAATTGTTGTACGCAAATTCGACGTGGGGGAGCTGTTCATCCCAGTTGTTCTGGAGCTCGTTGACGACCATCGCCAACATCTGCGCCATCGTGTGGTTCACACGTTCCACCCCACCATTGCCGTTAGGGTGGTAGGAGCTCGTGGCGATTTTTCGAACTCCGAGAAGCTGATAGACGACGTGCGAAACTGGATCCACAGGTTGATCTGATGTACTTGGCGCTTGACCTTCATCGGCGCTTCGTAGACGGCGGCCCAGCAAGGGACCCTGAGGTTCAGGGTCCTGATCTGCGCTGCCGCGGAGGGGAGCAGATCCTCCCCGTTCTTGAGACGACATCACGGGTGACGGGAGAGCGGACAACGCTGCTCTCTCGCTCAGAAAGCACGAACAGCAACGGCGTAAAAAAAGGAAACCGAGCACGAGTAAAAAAAACTTTCTCCGTTTTAGACTAGTCCTGCCGACGACGCCAAGTGTAGTGATGCTAGGTATAGAAGGACAGGGTATCCCTAGCCAGGTCAGCCTATGGAACGGGTACTCGTTGGTACTCACGTGTGTTGTTTGCGTAGAGATAGAAGAAGAGCAGGTATATTCCGTTTTGCGTGATGAACGACTGAAAGCCGGGGAGAGAGAATACCTGGGAACCCCTGGTTCCCATGTAAGATACCGCCTTCCAAGTACTACCAATACGATTCTTATACCTGATACCAGGTATTTACCAAACGTTTCCACATCATGTCAGCAGTACCATAACAGCTACCCGATGAAACATCCCATGATCTAACGATACTACGAACACTAGTGGAACACAATGATGAAAACGACGTTTTGTTTCTGCATTTTCGGTCCGGTTGGGATAGCTAGGTAGGTACCCGGCAACACCCCGGTCCCGAAAGGGCCATAGTAAGTGCTATACAAAACGTTCTCCACACTAATTCCTAGTCATTTGTGGTTTCGCATTACCAGGGGGAGCAGGAGGGCGTAAGAGCGGCGCGGGGGGGGGGGGGGGTAGGGGGGGGGGGGGGGGGGGGGGGTACGCATGTCGTGCACGGCCTTAGTTGTATTACCATAGACCCTCGCACCCCTACAATACCGGGACGGAGCACGTCGGGTTTGCACCTATATCTTGACGGCATTACTTGCACCAAGCACGAAGCGCCGTAAGGTGTTGGGCGAGTCGCCTGAAGGGTGTGTGAGCTGCATGTGGCTGCTCTCTGTCAAGTGCCAAGCCATATTATACGCATACATACTGTTATCGGGTTCACACACATCCCTTGGGTTTTGTTCTGTACCTAAGTCAACCATACTTAGGATGCACACACACAACAGAGACAAGCTCTTCAGCATTATATACGTTGACTTTTTCATTGACTGTGGGATTGGCCATGCACCTGCCCGAAAGTTCGGCAATGCTTCAATTATGGTTGTAATACAATAGCGCCAGCTGTGTGTGGTTGTTGATGTCCTACTTCGAGGTATGAAGATACAGCCCAGAGCCCATGCAGCAGAACTATGATTTTGTGTGACATTCCGGTGTCATCGAGAATGTCACACAACTAGAGTATCGCATCATTTTTGCACCCACTAATAATAAGCACACACGTTATAAATGATCAATTTCCCTACGAGGTATTCGTCTTCAAACATCACACAATCGACGCATAGTAGGTCGATTGAAAACGTGTGCCTGGTACCTTGTAGCGCCGCCTACAGTAGTAGTAATTGTATCAAACGACGCACAAGAGGGCATGGGGCAAGGTAAAACGTTCAAGACTTGGGTTTCGTCAAAGCGTGTAAAACAAAACGACTTTTGACGCATGCTACGTACGGTAGCGAGGTGCTCCTGTTCTTTTTCTGACGGTGGTCGCTTGAGGAGCTCTATATTACTGTATGTAATAGTGGGGTAAAAAATGGTTCTGGAGGGAAATAAATGTGCTACAGCAACAGTACCCCCCACGGCCTACGTAGTAGGTAACAAAATGAAAAATATGACATCACCAGAATGAAAGACCGATGTTCTGGGGGTTTAAGGGGACCCGATGATTCAGAACATATAAAATAGAGCAGTGGCCAAAATCGGGTATACCCGATGGGTTTGTAGCCAAAACAGGGTACCATTGTATTTTAGTGACCGCGACGACCCCAAGGCGCCATCTCATTGGCCAGCGCCGGCCACCACCCGACGCTGGCCACAAATCCATCGGGTATACCCGATTTTGGCTACTCAGGTACCCGATTATTACGCCCACCTACCCGAAAATGGCCGGGCTGTTCGACCACAACGGCCCAACAGCCCACCACGCACCACAGCCGACTATTACGACCAAGTTCATCAAAATTCATGCCCTCAGCCAGACCTGTTACCGACGGAACCATCTGCTTGATAGATATCCATCCATCTGCTCGATAAGTATCCATGATTTGGTTGATTCGCGCAGCCTCTCACTCCCAACCCATTCAGAGCTGGAAACATTATCCCGCACTAATTCCAAGGATTGTGTCCCCAAATACGTGGGACAAGTTCTTGAAGGAAGGGTTAAGACCCTCAAACTACGGCACAGCAGTAGTAGTAGTGGTCGGTTCGCAGTGCTCTCTCTTCCTCTCCGAACCAAAAGCCACCAGGCACAGCAGCAGTAGTAGTAGTAGTTGATTCGCTCCCTCTCCCACCCACACAGCACCGCTCTCTTTCTCCCTCATCTCCGAACCACAAGCTTTTTGCCACCTCAACACAGCAGCAGTTTTCAGTCGTTCATCACGCAAAACGGAATATACCTGCTCTTCTTCTATCTCTACGCAAACAACACACGTGAGTACCAACGAGTACCCGTTCCATAGGCTGACCTGGCTAGGGATACCCTGTCCTTCTATACCTAGCATCACTACATAGCCCTTTGGTTTCGTCCAAAATCAGTTTTCGACTCACAATTTTTGTTTCTAAATATGTGCCCAGCCCATTCATCATATATTGACCCTTCTTTTATATCTCTCTTTTTAGTCGTAACTCAGATTCGAGGTCGCCAAGTAGGCCCCTCTGCTCCCTCCCCGCTGCGGTACGTGCCTTGTATGCTTATCGCAAGAAGGTTTAAGCATTTTTCTTCCCTCGTCAACTCCCCTCCTCGAATTGTACCTCCTACCTACCTACCCACGATGCGTGCTACGATGGAGGTAGTACTTTTGGACTGAAACCGTTCCAGGAAGACGGGGGGGGACTCCTTGACCCCAAATCGTCGCAATTTCCGCCTGTTGCCTTGTGATTGAAATATTTTTTCATTTTTACACTTAACCCCTTAAGAACTGGTTCCACGAATTTGGGGACAAACAAATTGGAATTAGTGTGGGACATTTGTTTCGGTTCCGAATGGGTTAAGACCATGGGATTAGTCATCGAGCAGCACTTGTTTTCAGGTTTTGGGTGAGGCATCATAAAACTCGTAAAGCTCCTCTCAAGCGACCACCCTGAGGAAAAATGTCGTGCACCCTCTACCGTAGCATATGCTTCCCGAAGCTTATCACTAGTAGAGGCTCTCGACAGTTGGTGTCATCTCAGAAGAAAAGTCTCGACGGCATGCTACGATAGGGGTGCGCCATGTTTTTTTTCTGAGCTCCTAACTTAAGGAGCGTCAAACGTGGCCGAAGAATAGGTTTAGGAGGAAAACAAAAAGTGCTTGCCCAATGTCAAATTCCATGACCTGAGTCTAGTATGAAAAATATTACAGCACAAAACTGAAAGGCTGCCGAGTTTGGGTTAAGGAGCCCGATCATTCGGAAATATAGTTTCAGCCAAAATGTGCTCCCTTTATCGTGGCACGCATCTCTCTCTCTATATATATAGTATATATATATATATGTGGAGACTCGAGCCCCTGGCATCAACCTTAAGCAATTTTCGTGGTTAACGGCTCGACGACGACCGGCCACTAATCATGCGAACTCCTCAAATCAGGTCTGGAGCCTCAGGAAACATTGGTAGCACTTTCCATCTGACAGAAACAAATCTGGACGATGGGACTCCTTGACCCGAAGGGACCCCTCGACCCGAAGTGGTAGTTATTCCATGTTCGGGTTGCACTTTATTTTGGACTACTGTGGTGCTACGGTAGAGGTAGCACTTTTTGGCTGAATCATTATCTGAACGATCTATTAAAGGCTCCTTAACCCAAACACCTCGGACTTTCATCATGTTTGTGGCGAATAAGGTTTCAGAGTATACTTCGCCCATGAGATTTCGCATCCGGCAGCACTTTTATTTTCCTCCAAAATCGTTTTGTTCGGTGAGGTATGACACGACGCTCCTTAAGTGACCACCCTTATAAGGCAAAAATACATGGCGCACACCTCTATCGTAGCATGCGTCTTTGTGTCGTTAGGCCTTGAGATTTCTTCATCGGGTATATTGCACTTTTATTTTCGTCCACAAAATTTTAAATCAGTTTCTGGTGGGGTACAGATAGAGGTAGCACTTTCTGCTGATTTTGTTTCTGAATGATCGGGCTCCTTAGGGCCCATATTAACGAGTATAAAATAAATTCAATTTGGAAAAAAAATAAAATTCGAATTCGCTCTTCATTGGTATTGGTCAACACACGCACCAGTACCCCCCAAAGATCCTAATCTGTGGTGCTGGTGCGCATGTTGACCAATGAAAAGCGGATTTGACTTTTTTTCCAAATTGAATTTTTGTTTTCTTCGTTAAATCGGGCCCTTAACCCAAATTCGTCGGACTTTCATTCTTGTGTTTCCATATTTTCCATAGTATACCTAGCTTTCATGGGATTGTTGGTCGAGTACGTAGCACTTTTGGTTTCCTCCTAAATCGGTTTTCGGGTGAGGTATGGAGCTTCTCAAGTGACCACCCTTATGAGGCAAAATCACGGTGCACCACTATCATCGTAGCATTCGTCCTCAAGTGACCACCCCCCAGCCTCAGAAAAGCAAGCATGGTGCAACCCTCTATCGTAGCATGCCCCCCGAGGTGCAACTCTACCGTAGCATGCATATATATGGCTGTGTTTGTTCATAACTGCTGGAAAGGCGTCGCCCGCCACACAAATCCGGCCGTAGGTATGGTATGAACACAATGGACATGGCAGGGTGTGCGGGACTCCATCACGAGCTCGCCACTTCCGCAGATATCACGGCGGCGTCCCCTCATTTCTGGTAGAACATAGTTAATGAAACAAGGCGCAGCTCTCAACTAGAAAGCCCAGATACCAACAACCAACAACAACAGCAGTGCGCTGGGTTATGTCGGTTTTCGGAATTGTTGTTGCCGACGTTCTCAATCAACTAACCAAGAGAGCCGACGCTCTGCTTTTATTATTCTTACTTTTTTACTTTATCTTCCGACAAAAAACGGAAATTACTTGCTGATTGTTGAAGTAATAGGCCATCGCAGCTGCGTGTAGAGGCTGTAGTAGCTGCTTCAGCTTCTGAGGCGCGAAAAAAGCGATACCACGGCGCCCACGTTGAACAAATGTGTGTCCTTCGACGAGAAAGCAGCTTTCATCTTGTCCCCCCTTACGGTAGAAAACGTTTTCGATGTCTTTGAAAGGACGGAAGCGAATTGACTAGTGCTACGGTAGAGGTAGCACGTTTCGAATGGATCGATCTCTGAACGATCGGGCTCCTTAACCCAAATTCGTCGTTTTTCCATTCATGTTTGTTGTTTGTTTGTGACGAATGATTCAGAATATACTTCGCTCATGAGATTTCGCATTCGACAGCACTTTTATTTTCCTCCAAAATCATTTTTTCGGTGAGGTGTGACGCTCCTTAAGTGAGGAGCTCAGAAAACACATGGTGCACCTCTATCGTAGCATGCGACAATTCGTCGATCAGCTGGAGCGACGAGTGAGTGTATTCGGAGGAAGAGGGGTGCGAGGGGGCGTAAAATGCCAAGAAAGACATCCACAAGGAATGCCTTTTAGAGATAGTTTCGGGGAGACCTCTCAGGTTGCGACTTCACACCGAGTTTGCCGGTTCAAGCGCACGCATTGCGGGGTCATCAAGCCCTGCAACGGGGGAGGGGAGAGGAGGAGGGGGGGGGGGCTTGTGCCGATGGCGTGGAGCTGGCACATACATGCTAAGTAAGGAGTTGTTAGTGTTGGGCCGTGTAAGGCTGGTATAACGGATTGGAGATTTTCTGCCTCTTAGAGTGCGGAAGAAAATTAGTCTGAGGATTGTTTGCTTGGGTATTTTGAAGGCCGGTCGTTGTGAAGCGCCTTCATATATTATTGAGTGCAGTTGTGGACGAATCTTGATAGTGCATCTTCCTCAGGTAGCTAGTTAGGCACTGTGGTTGGCTAAGGGTATGTTTTACGCGGCTCAATCAACTTGGGGGCTTTCCCAGCCACAGCATCCCGAGTCAACCTAGAGGTTTTCCAAGCACAGCATACAAGCCGACCGAGTCAACCTAGAGTCTCACCAAGCACAGCATCCCAGCACTGACTACTGGCATAGGATTCGGGATAGGGTTAGGGTTCGGGTCGGAGGGTCGGCGTTCAAGCACCAAACCTCCATAAAACGTCACCATCAAATTTGCGTCCACCTCTATAATAATTGAGTGTTTCGAGCGTTCGTCACTGTCAGGTTTGATTGGTTAAGGCGTAAAAGTGAACGTCACCCTTTCAACTTCGATTGGTGAAATATCGGTTATGAGTCAGTAACTAAGTCATTCATACGGGGGGGGGGCTGCGTCATTGGAATGATTTTGACAGGTATATTCCGGTATGATTGATAGAACCTTCCAGGTTTGAAGTCATTTTTTTATGTAGTATTGTAGTTGATGTTTTAATCTATACCAGGTATGTCGATGGTATGATCGGAATAAGCGCTGCGCATTTCCACATGGCAAATGGAAAGTAGGTTGACCGACCTCGAGCCAACAGTATACACCAGCCCTTATTGCGAGACAGGCTGTGTTCCACATTATTATCAGTACAAAGAGGTCGCAATCTTCTTTTCCGCTCGAAATCTCAGTCTCAAATCATCATTATCAAATTCCTAACATTTGTCGCGTACTGTATATATAGCTTCTCACGAAGGGAACCCCATATACCAATCTGTGCATCCCTATCTTAGCATGTGGCTTTGAAGCCGCTGATTGTTCTGAGAAACCCCCTCAAGCAGCACGTCGGTGCGCTTAATTAAGCAGCACGTCGGTGTGCTTGAAAAAACTCTAGACCGCTGTGTTGAAGGGAATACTGTTCTATACTGTACCGGTATGTATTTGTTTGTCGCTTTTTCCAGCGAGCACAGCAGATATGTCATGGGACTACTCGTACGATACCATGATAAGTTTCTGTGCATTTTCCAGACGTTGCATGGCAATTTGATGCAACTGTCTTTGCAACTTTGCGTGCGTGCAATGCTGCATGCTTCTTGTATGCCACCGCGCCAAACATACATACCATTATGACCCGAAGTATAGTGAGCATTTCAATTGAATGTTAAAATACAAAAGATCCTTATATTCGGGGTCAGAGTCTCTGATCCGAAATATAATTATCACTTCAATTGAATGTTAAAATACGAAAGTTCCTTATATTCCGGGTCAGAGTCTCTGATCCGAAATATAAGGGCCATTTATATTGAATGTTAACATACACAAGGTCTTTATGTTCCGGGTCAGAGTCTCTGGTCCGAAATATAAGGGCCATTTATATTGAATGATAACATACACAAGATCCTTATATTCCGGGTCAGATTCTCTGATCCGAAATATAAGGGCCATTTCTATTTAATGTTAACATACAAAAGGTCCTTATATTCTGGGTCAGAGTGGCACCTGGAACCACGCGTATGTTGTATGATTAGGTCAAACGCGAGGGCATCCAGAACATGTAGGTGCTGCTACCGTACACTGCTGTACTCCTACGGCACAGCATGCATGATTCCCTGTTTGGTGTCAGATTATGCAAGCGCAACAAGCAATAATGGCTCGTTGCAGCAACGTGAGGCGTGCATAGTAGTAGAGAACACAATGTGGAGGTATATATGAAGGCGGCGCCTTGTTTTTTCCTTGGGAGTTCCGCACGTGCATACATACATGATGAGGGGCGCAATGCTATCACACCCGAAACATGACCTCGACGAATAAGTTTTGTCCGAGCAACCGGACCGATTACGACGCGTGCTACGATAATAGAGGTACTGTACCGTTTTTTGGCTGAAGTGGTTTCTGAATGACCGGGGCGCTTAACCCCCAAAAACGTCGGTTTTTCATCATTTTATCGTGATGCAATATTTTCAGTTTATTTACTGAGGATGTATTATTTTTATCCCCCCCCCCCCAAAGCAGTTTTTTTACTGACTATTGGTGTAGAGCTCCTCCTTCGAGATGAGGAGCCTCTCCAAAAACAATATATATGGTGCACCTCTACCTTAAGATTCGGCTGAGTGCCCCTCTAGCTTTATGCGCTACTACAACAGTAGTAGTCCCCAATTCCAATATGCAGTATGCAGTACAGGACACCCAATACGAAACAGGCTAATCAGAAAGCCAGGCTGAGATTAGAGGAAAATAAGAAATTCCGGAGTCAGTCGTAATCTTGAAATTCGTGTAGAGAGAGCACCACCTCTCAAATAAGAAATCCAGCCCGGACCAGATGTCCTGTTTCCTTTTATTCAAAGGTGTCTTGTTGTACTGTACCAGTACTGCTGTAAGTAGAAATACGGAGGACCATAGTAATCAGGACCCATGACGTACACAAACACCTACCGGTATATATTACAGTATTTTTTCTGATCATATTTGGTCCTGATCACTACTGCTGTACGTCCCCCTGTGATAGTAACCGCCAGTTGCTCCAGCGAGGAGTTCAACCGGTCAGAAAAGTGTTGAGCCAATCAACGGAACCCCTACGGTGGCTTTTGTAGCCCTGCGAGCCAATAGGAGGCGCGGTGGGGAACAACGATGGGTTTCCAATCGGAGAGGCAGGCCGCTGCAAGAGATACGGGGGGGGGCGCACAGTCGAACGCGCCGACTCCAGACGGTGGAGCTGTGGTCGTAGTAAAGTCGCCAGGCCTACGTAGGGAGGAAGTACGGTACATGCAGCACGTATATCGGTCTGCATTTTCTTGCAAATAAACTTCGTATGTATGCACTTTGCATCGACAATCCAAACGAAGAATATTCTCGGAAGAATGAGCGACTGTGAGTTTTGTACGTACGTAAGAAATCTGGCCAATCAGATGAATCCAGCGATAATACATGGTAGTATGAATCGTAGTTGTGACCTGCACGTGATATCGCAGTGCAGCAGAGTCAGAGCTACAGGTCCAAGGTGTGATATAAACTAGTTTTGAGTTCTCACCCACCCCCCCACCTGTGCTTTTGGGGGGGGGGGGGTACTCATATCGTGCACGGCCGTAGGGGTTTCCATGAACATTATGGTCTTGAACTGGGCCGTGGCTTATTCCGAGACCTACATTGATTCCTGCTACGTACGTACACCTGGCAGGCGTTTTTACTTGTAGCAGCTGCCAGCGTGGGGGCAGCAGCAGTGGGAGCGGGAACTGGAGCGGAGGCGGGAGTGGGGGCGGGGGAGGGGGCCAGGGAGAATGTGGGCGACGGTGGTGTCGATACATTTTCGAGTGGCGCTGAGCGCGGTATGGTGCTGAGCGTGTCGTCAGGTGGGGCGTCGGTGCAGCTCTCGATACTTCTCCTCGCCATCAAGGTGAAAGACGCGTGTAATATATATACCAGGTATATATTAACGATGGGGGTATGTAGTTTTTTAGTCCTTTCCTCGATCGGACACATTGTTTTGAGTTTATCTCGGTCAATTTATATCATCATTGATTGGTGAAACGTCGGTGAGGAGTCGGTAGTCGGTAAAGCCATTCATAACGGGGGGGGCTTCTTTATTGGTATACATTTGTCAAGTATTCAGGAATGATTGATAGGTGTATGTTTGAAACAAGAGTATATGCTTGAAATAAGAGCTACAGTAGCTGCACTTTGTCAGATGGCAAATGAGATACTAATAATGCGACGTTGTGGCCGTCAGACAACTGCGGCGCAGCATTGCACCTTGTTTCGCCGAAGGATGACTCCTCCTACATGAGCAGGTACACAATTCGGTAGAAACAACGAGGAAACCAAACAACGGCGGCGACCCATTCGGAACAGTATATCATGGGAGGCGTGGTACCATAGAGGTACCGCTCTATGGTTGAAATATGTTATCTTTTGTTTCTTGTACAGGGGGTGTCGAATTTTTTTTTTTCGACACCTCACGTCAAATTGTTCAACTTTTACGTTTTGACAGGGGGGGGGGTACCTGAGACCATCCCCTCCCTCTACGCCTATACAATACCTATATAAAACTGAACACAGGGGATGGTAGAGGGCCGTCCCCCCCCCCCCCCTGCTTGATACAAGGCCTTCCATACTACAACGATACCAGGGGCGGCCGCAGGCCGCAGGCCTATGACCTATGAGCTGCAGCTGCGTAGAGGCAGCGACTGCAGCAGGAGAGTCGAGGGAGAGTAGCGAGCGGTACAAAGGAGCTATGAGCTCGATCGAAGGTGGACCAGAAGGTCCCGAAGAGCCGTGGGATCCACAGGCTTGGATGGATAAGCACTGCCTGAAGAAGGTCGCGACGCCTTGATGCCCTATACTCGCCCTGCCCTATATATCGTATACTTCGAGTATACGAGTACCTGGTATCTGGTATCATCATATACTCGTATATACCGGTACGTACCTGTGGTACCTCATACAAGAACGGTGGGAATGAGGAGCGTGACAGACGCCTTCAAGTGGTCAAACTCCTAACTGCATTAAGCTACTGCGTTGGCGGCTCTTCTCTTTTTGCTGTGTTCCTGCAATTAATTGTCATTGATGGGATCGTTTTTTATTCTAAGCGATTTGGGTCAGCACATAAACCTTTTTTTACTGACCGGCAGGTAATTGATGGGTGTGCGTGGTGGGTGAGAGATTTACTGGGTTGGTCGGTTGGTCCCTAGGCTGGTAGTCCCACAATCACCAACACCACCCACCAACATTTACTGTTAATTAAGCGATGCGTGTCAGCGCAAAAACCTTGTACGAGTACAGAGAAAAATGTACCAGTAAACAAATACATCTGAATCATTTCATAATTCGTTTTTGTTGTATGATCTTTTTGCTCGTATTTTGTAAAATCTGTATCAGGTATCAGGTCGGTTGGTCCCTGGGCTGGTAGTCCTACAATCACCAACACCACCCACCAACATTTATTGTTAAGCGATGCGTGTCAGCGCAAAAACCTTGTACAGAGAAAAATGCAAACTAAGAAATCTGAATCATTTCAGAATTCGTTTTTATTTGTATTGTCTTTTTGCTCGTATTTCGTAAAATCTGTATCATTTCAGAAATCGTGTTTTATTGTCTTTTTGTTTTTCTGCAGCAGCAGCAGCAGCAGATAATAAATGGGATGGACAAAAAAAAAACAAAATGCTGCTGCTGCTGAACGAGTGCGTACCAGGAACCACCACCAAACCACGGGACGAAGCCACCACCAACCACCACCAGCCACTACGAGCAACAACAACTTCTGGTGCTCCTGCGGCTCGTGGGGCAGGGGTGGTGGCGGTGGTGGTGATGGTCGTCGTTGTGGTGTTTGCTGGTGATGGTGGTGTGTGTGCTGGTTGCTTTTTTAGTTGTGTGCGATGATGGTCTTCCTCTTCTCGTCCGATCATCGACAAGTTCGACACAACAATCACGATCGATCATCACCATCAACCCTTGACAGCCTTGACATGCCGTGACTGTCACCAAACAACTAGTTTTTAGTGTGGAACACTCCACCCTACACCCTTGACAGCGCATGTTTTGCCTTGCTTGACATGTCTCCCGACATCTTTGCTTGAGAGTTGCCGGTGGTAATGCTCATCGTTGCTATCTACACTGCTAGTTTGCCTCTACTGCCGAGAAATCCCAGTGACACAATTTGCACTGGCAACTAGATTTAGGCAGTCACTATGGCCTAGCTCTGCCGATCTTCGGCACCGCTTTCGACACAAGCAACAGGACGGTCGGCATAAATAGCGGGCCTCTATCAGTCCCGAGCGTGTCTGAATTGGTTCAGTGTACGCGTCGCGCGCCAAAAAAAGCAAAGCGAACGAAGTGCGAAGCAGACGAAGTGCGAAGTGCAGACAGACAAACCTCAATATTAAGCTTTCGTTAAATAAAGCCACGCTGCGGCAGCTTTCAGAACTGTTTTTTGTCCGTTTGTGTCCGTTCGCGACCAGGGGGTACACCCCCACGGGCACATACCCAACCCATTAGGAAGAGCATCTATTGATGCTCGAAGGGCTAGCGCCCTTCTCGCATCAAATATCTCCTCATTACAAGAACGGTGGGAATGAGGAGCGTGACAGACGCCTTCAAGTGGTCAAACTCCTAACTGCATTAAGCTACTGCGTTGGCGGTTCTTCCTTTTTGCTGTGTTTCGTGCAATCTGTCATCGTTAGGATCGATTTGTATTTTAAGCGATTTGTGTCAGCAAGAAAACTTTTTTGGCTCATGGGCGGCAAGTATATAGGTTGGTGGGTGTGCGTTGTGGGTTGTATGATAGGTGAGAGAGTAACTGGATGGGTCGGTTGATCCCTGGGACGGTTGTCCCAACACCACCCACCAACATTTATCGTGAAGCGATGCGCGTCAGCGCAAAAACCTTGTACAGGAGTGGATCGATGGGGTGTTCGTGGTCATTTCTGTTTTGTTTTGTTTTTTTGTTTTCCATCCCCTTTATTACCGTCCTTTCGTCCTTATTAATGCGTCTCAGATTCACATACCCCCTGCTCCATCCTATTAAATTGTGCTACGTAAGCAGGCCGTAAAATACGTACGTACGTAGCTATACGTGAAAAAAGGAATAATACTATTAATAACAGCAAAATGCAAAAAAAAAAAAAGTACCTGGTGCAATCGTTCCAAGACCCAGATAATGAAGTTATCGTAAAAAAATGAAACAAAATTAAGAAGAAAAAAAAAGGTTTACTAACTGAGCAGGTATATACCTATATATATATAAACAGCACAAAAGTGCGAACATGCTGCTGTAGAGTAGCTACTGTAGAGACAGGTCATACCAAGCATTTCCTTGTACGTACTACTGCTGTACGAAGAGCAAAGTTATAATAATGGAGCAAAGCGCCGGGCTGGCGTGCACCGAATGCCTACCTGGAAAACGCTCAGCCAAGCCACACACACATCACACACCACAGGCCCACCCCCAGCCACCACCACCAGCCAAGCAGCAGGGGCACCTGAATCTTGTGGCTCGTGGTGGCTGGGGTTCGTGTGGTGGTGGGTGGTGGTGGTTGTGGGTGGTTGTGGGTGGTCGAAATCTGTGAGGTAGGGCTACTATGTTTTTTATTTCGTATTGTCTTTTTTCGCTGGTATTTCGTAAAATTCTGTATCATTTCAGAAATTTTCGTGTTTTATTGTCTTTTTGTTTTTCTGCAATCTCTCAGCAGCAGCAGCAGGATAGAAATGGGATGGACTAAAAAAAAAAATGCTGCTGCTGCTGCTGTACAAGTACGTACCAGGA
>MEHQ01003018.1:0-44230 GCA_008828725.1 Saccharina japonica | reverse complement strand
GATTTGACTTGATGCGAGGGTTTGCATCTCTCCGGTACTACTGTAGCTGTTACACAAAACATAACCAATACTGACCTATACACCCTGCTGGATACACCGGATACACCACCAGTATACACGAAGGTATATTCGTACACGGAAGAAAAAAAACAAGTGGTAAAATGTTTTTCGAAATTTTTTCGGCTCTCGTAGGGGGGGGGGGGCTGGGGGGGTAGGTGTATTATTATCGCAAATCCTCGGGCCCCCCTGTCTTGTATGCTATTAGGACCAGATATTGTTTGTCAAAATAGGGGAATATGTAGGCTTTTGTGTGTGCTGTAGGTGCCCTATATGCTACGGCCCCCCGTAATAAAAAGGTAATTGCGTTGTTCATTAGGTAAGGGCCCGAATTAACGAGTACAAAATAAATTCAATTTGGAAAAAAGAAAATTCAAATTCGCTTTTCATTGGTCAACACACGCACCAGCACCAAATATTATGCCCCAAGATCCTAATCTTTGGTGCTGGTGCGTGTGTTGACCAATGAAAAGCGGATTTTTTTTTTTTTTTTTCCAAATTTAATTTTTTCTTCTTCGTTAAAACGGGCCCTAACCACTATATTTCCAAATTTTCTTCCAAATACTCGTACTGTAAGACTATCGTATTGTTCATTGGGTAAGCAGTTATATTTCCCTCCCAATGAGGCATAGAGCTCCTCAAGTGACCACCCTTATGAGGCAAAAACATGGTGCCCCTCTACCGTAGCATGCGTCATAACTGCCTCTGTTGGCGGTACACACACGTGCTGCCGTACGATACGTACATACGTAGAGAGAGAGGTGTAATTGCATGTTAGTTTTCATGTCGAAATTATTATGACTTACAAAGCTCCCCCGGGCAGAAGAACCGCCCAACACTGGTGGAAACCCCATTTCATCAATTCGAGGAAATGACGATAGACCACTTGCATTAAGCGAGGAAAAAAATGAAAGCCGAGCTGGGGGGAAGCGACTTCCACGTATGATATACGGGTCGTTCTTATATCACGCGAATAGTGAATAGTCTGAATGAAACTGAAATTCTGATTTTGCTCACAAGAGACAATTCGCATGCCTGAGGCCAGCTCAGACCTTGTCGATATACTTTTTTGCGGTTTGCGCCAGAGGGGACAGCACCAGCAAACGACGATGTGTGGGCGGTGGGTGTTCACCTTTGGACAGCCAAGTCATGGCCGCAGCTGCTCGTCCCTTTTTTTCGACTCGAGGTCTCGGCATGGCCTGGTAATCTCGTACGAAAGTGGACCCCAAAATATGTGCAAACCCACCAAAAGAAGACAAGAACAGGAGGACCTCGTCTACTGGCTGGTGGACGTACGTGCGTGCACACAAGGGTATGCGGTGTGAGACCTTCGATATACTTATTTTGCGGTTTGCGCCAGAGGGGACAGCACCAGCAAACGACGATGTGTGGGCGGTGGGTGTTCACCATTGGACAGCCAAGTCATGGCCACAGCTCCTCGTTCTTTTGTTTTTACTCGAGGTCTCGGCATGGCCTGGTAATCTCGTACGAAAGTGACCCCCAAAATACATGGTGCACCTCTACCTTAAGATAGCATACAAGGTAGACTGTGTGATGCATGCTAAGGTGGAGAGGTGCACCAATTTTGTTATTTTGATAAAATCTTCACGTGAAGGCCCCCATAATATTTGTAATGAGTCGCCTAAAAAACTCGATTTCGAAGAAAACTGATAAGTGAAGCCCTCCGCCCCCGCGATGAATAATTTCCAGATATGACCTGCTGCATAGATATATGAAAAAATTAGCTTTCCGACCATTTCAGGTTAAGCAGCCCCAGTCAGCCAGACACTAAATCGAGCACGCGTCGTGTGCGAGACAAACAAAAAAAAAAAAACTGGATGAGAGGTACAGGCAGGGTCCTCTTGGAGTGAGCTATGAACCTCAATGAAACACGACAGCTCTGTCGTATTTATAGCTACATGCAGTGCGCGCTTTGAAACTTCTGCAGTTGTGCCCACGTGCCTCTCGAGATACCTATTTATTACTCCTTTTCGTACCATTTCATCTATGTGTGTGAGTGTCGATGACTTGTGTGCCGGCCTGATTGTGTGCTGTGGATCGTGTGCTCAGTATGTTTTGTGTTGTTGGTGTTGCTGTTGCAGGCGGTAATGAAGCTCGTTGTTTCGTGCGCTATCGGGTACGCCCTGAGCAAGAAGGGCATCCTCGATCAGGTCAGTGGCGAAACCAGCAAGACTATACTGCAGTTTACACCGTAGTAGCAGTAGTAGTAGTAGTAGTAGCAGTAGTAGTAGTAGTAGTAGTAGTAGTAGTAGTAGTAGTAGTAGTAGTAGTAGTAGCTGTACGTATTATTTGTACAGCTTAAAAACGTCAGTTTGAACGTACTCCATTATATATTCCTAACATGATATGTATCGGTACTCTGCAAGGCACTACAGACTAGCTAGCAGTGTACGTTACCGCACCTTGGAATAATCCGCAATTATGTCAGCCTCGTACACGTTTGGCTTCTGCCCAGCATAGATTGGCAGAAACCGCTGATTCACCTCGCGCGCACTCAAATGAAGACAACCCCAAACCCTGTAAGCCCAACATAACCCAAAAAAGAAATAATCCAAAAAGCAATGTACCCAAAATAGCAAAACACGCACAAACCCAATGCAATCCAGGCACACGTGTTATTTCAAAATAATACAAGATTTAACTGTTAACTGATGTTTAGCCTCCCGTATATATACACGCGAAGCTATCATACTGAAAAAAACCGTGAATATCACATCAAAATCTGATATGAAGCACACCAACCAGTGTGTCTTAGGTTGCACTTTCAATATCACATAAAACCGTTTTCTGAACGACGGGGCTCCTTGGCCGAAACTCGTCGGACATGGAAATATTTTGGCGACTATGGATGGGTTGTTGATCGGGCAGCGCAGCTTGTTTTTTTTTTTTTTTTCAAAATCGTGTTTTTGGTGAGGTACAGAGGCCCCTCAAACGACCACCCTCTCAGCAAAAAAAAAACATTAAAACATGGCGTGCACCTCTACCGCACCATGCGTCCTCTACCTATTCCAAAAGTCGAATGTTCACCTTCCCACCCAAAATCCCTAGTGTACGTAAAAACCGTGTCCCAGTCCCATCGCGGGTATCCTCTCCATATTAGTCTCGGTCCACCGCGGCTAGAAGACTCCGCCTGGGCCGTAGGAAGGTTGTCGCTCCACAAAATGGATTGACTCCAGGGGGAAACATGGTGCAAAACAAGGCAAGGCAGATTGTAGACAACATGAATGAGGGCATATTACACACTCGACCTTGCACTACCTCAGCCATAGAACGCCGTACGTTAGTGGGGCTATCGAACCCTGGGATTACGCCTGTGAATATATCACGTATTTCATTAGAATCGTTTGAACGTGTACACACAACAAAGGTTATACAACCCCCCGGAAAACACAACACATCTGCTCAGTACTACGTTTCTGACAAAATAAAACACGACCGGTCAAACAGTTTGATGACCACTCCAATAGATACACACGTGTTTGAAGCCTCTCTCCCCTCGTTGTCAGAACTTTTGTGAAGCCTGTATATAGGATGCTGCTCTTTCGTTCACGGTGCGAGCACGAGCGTGCCATAATAATTTGTGTACATAGTTCACCAGACAAACGAACATAGTGACACCAAGGCAGCAGTGAACCGCATCCCTTCCGGCTCCGTTTTTCCACCTGGCTACGTTTCTCTATCGTCTTCGGTGTTTGTTTTGGTTGTGGTTTTGGTTTAGGTGTTCGTTTTCGGCTCTTTTTTTTTACGTTCTCGTTTCCGCGTCCTGCTTCGTTTTCCACAATACCAATTTTTCCATTTCCCGCTTCCGCTTTTTCTCGACGCAAAAAACAATCAAAAACAGAACGCGATCAGCTCTCTGTCGAAGCTGATCATCTTCGTGTTTCAGCCCTGCCTGCTGTTCGTCAACGTGGCCGCCACGCTTGGAAACCCCGGGCAGAGCCTGTCCGAGATTGCCGTGCTTCCGGTGTTCGCGGTGTTCCAGGTCTTCATGGGCTCCCTCGTGGGAAGGGTGCGTATACCGCATCATGGAAGGCGTACTATGATAGGGGTGGTGACACTTTCTAGAGGTATACCTTTTTTTGGCTGAAAAAAAATCGGAATGGCGGGGGACTCCTTAACCCAAACTCGTCGGAATTGAATTCTTAAGCTGCAATCATATTCCTTTTACAGTTAGGGCCCGAATTAACGAGTATAAAATAAATTCAATTTGGAAAAAATATAATTCAAATTCGCTTTTCATTGGTCAACACACGCACCAGCACCAAATATTATGCCCCAAGATCCTAATATTTGGTGCTGGTGCGTGTGTTGACCAATGAAAAGCGGATTTGATTTATTTTTTTTCCAAATTGATTTTTTTCTTCTTCGTTAATACGGGCCCTTAGTCCTTGGGATTTTCCATATAGGGTACGAGTACTTTTGTTTTTGTCCCAAAATCAGGTTTTGGGTGGGGTATTGAAATCCTCAAGTGACCACCCTTACGAGGCAAAAACATGGTTCACCTGCATGCAGGCTACCGTAGCATGCCTCTGATGTTACCAGCCCAGGCAGAAAATAAGAAGTTACCACTCTGAAGTGAAACATAAGCACCATTTCAATCACATGTTATATGTGCTCCCTAACTGAAGAGCTCTATACTAATAGCAAGTCACTGAAAACAATATTTTTTGGGGAGACCGAAAGTGCTCGTACCCGATGAGGAACAACCCCATGACCTAACTTATTCTTGGAAAAATATTGCAACCGAAAAATGAAAGTCAGACTTTTTTTTTTTTTTTTTTAATCCTCCGGCGGATGGGTAAAAATAAAGCTTACGCCCTCCACACTTCTGAAAGTCAGACGATTTAGATTTAAGGAGCGCGATCATCTCGGAAATGGTTAGGCAGAAATCAACCATATTGCGTGATAGTTCCTCACTTGAGAAGCATGCCTGAAGGTTGTCACAAATATTCCAGGCAAAACGTGCTACCTCTACCGAGCGCGCGTGCAAGCTGGCACTTTGAATAAATGATGGCTTTTTATCTATCTTTAAACTATAACGGAGGAGCATAGTAAACACTAGTAAATAGGACCTACACGGTACACCCAAAACCTATACATTTATTTTTATTTTTATTTTAGTAAAACTAGTTGGTCCTATTTACTATGGTCCTATTTAGTAAAACTATTTACTATGGTGAGGTATACAGCTCCTACACTGCAATCGAGTGTGTAACCTCAGAAAATGATAGCTGCACCTCACCCTCTTAAGGTAGCTTGTGTTCAACGATATCCTGGGTGATTCTTCACAGTAGGAGACCTGACAATCGCAAAAAAACTGTGGGGTTTTCCTAACCATATGCTACCATACTCCTGTTATCGTGAC
The DNA here is from genome assembly GCA_008828725.1 of Saccharina japonica. Lineage (NCBI taxonomy): Eukaryota > Phaeophyceae > Laminariales > Laminariaceae > Saccharina > Saccharina japonica. The sequence continues at coordinate 38,787 of MEHQ01003018.1, read as the reverse complement.
ACGCGTCCGTTTTACACGCTCATGAACGACGACAGCATATTATATAGGCTATGGAAAAGCATGCGCAGGTGCTTTATTTACTATCATCGTAGCACAATGTGTGCGTCCAATGTTTTTGTATTTTTCTTATTTTGCCTTTTCTCCTCGTAACACGCGTGCGTATGATTTGCACGCTTTATAAACGACAACGACGACGACTTTGACAGGGAATGGCAAAGCTTCTTCGCCTTCCAGCCGGCTCGACGCAAGGCCGGGAGCTCCGGATGTGCGTTTCGTTCGGGAACGCGGGGCCGTTACCCTTGCTCTTCGTAGAATCTCTCTTCGGCTCCAGCGCCGGTGAGCTATTGACACACACCGCTTGCACCTCGTCCTCTGTGATACCGACTAGTCCAGGTATTCCAGGTGCTGTGGACTAGAAGGGGCCTCTCCGCCCCAATGGCGGGGCGTTTATAGTTTGCATTTCGAAAGCTATTCGGAAAGAAATCACGAAACGTATGATGTGGAATGGAGTTATAAGAAGCATATACGAACACCGGCAACGCTACATCCTGGGTAGAGCCCTTTAGATAATTAGTTGACAGTGTAGCTAGAACATGTTAGTAGGATAAACTTGTCTTTGCGTTTCGCACCTTCGCTCTGTCTCTCCACATGTATCTATATATATATATATATACTTCGAGTATATATATATTCCCCTGTCCTTCCCGCGCTCGCTTGTGCTCGCGCTTTCTTCCTGTAGTCATGGATATGATGTCTCTCTTCGTCCCTCTCGATGTCTGTCGATCCAAATGCGTCCCTCGCTCTTAATTCCCCCTATCTCTCGCTCTCGATCCCTATGTTTCTATAAAAAGGCCTATTCGAAATACATAGTTATCGTCCGCCGTGTATCTGTGTGTGAACTGTTTGCTACCTATCTCGCTCTGTTTTCCTGCCTATTTGTCTGTTGTGCTTTGTCTATGTTAGGTATTGGCTTGAAACTTCTTCACATGTTCGTATTGTTTAGCGTGCGTTGCCTCGCCTTGCCTTTCGCCTTTTTCCTTGCATTGCCTTGCCTTGGTCTACCTATCTAGCCCATAGAACAACACCTTGTACCTTGATACGAAATATCCATACGGTATATAATTTCGTTCCAAGCTTGTATGATTCTGTCCCATAGGCTTATCTTAATCCCTGGTCTTGCCTTGCCGCGTTTCGTCTTGCTGCTCGTGCTCGGTGTTTTCCTCTTCAGACTCTACGATGGCCACGAACGCCGTTGCGTACGTCTCGTTCTATCTGCTGGGCTTCAGCCCCTTATTCTGGACAGTGGGGTGAGGGCCTGTCTCATTAAATCGTCCTTGGATAGAGGCATACGACGGTAGGGTGCTACCCTTTCGCCTGCATCCACCTCACGTTCATCGTTCGGACCTGGCGCAGGATTGTTCGATAGTGTTTGGGTAAAACGCTGCATACTCTTCTCCCTCTTTCGCTAAATCAATTAATCCCCACTAGCTCAAGTAGTTAATTAATTAATTGCATCTACCCCCATCCACACAATTTGTTTTATACTATAAGCCATATATATGTACGTTTTGTTTTTTTCCTTCCCATTTATTATCTTCGCCCTTCCTTTCTCTCTCCTCCCTAGTCCTAACTCAGATCCGGGGTCAAAAAGTAGGCTCCTCCCCCTCCTCCCCCACTACGGTTCTTGCATATATATGTACCATGATGGTAAATATTTGGGGGGGAAAAAACAAAACGTCATCAACAACAACAATCGGATATACGTTAGATTTGTACTCGTATTTTTAATGGTACACCAGGGGAGTACGTTATTAATGGGTGAAATGAATGAGCTGCTGCATGCCAACATGTTTTTGTTTGTCTTGGAATCCACCATTATTGAGGGGTTCCATTCCTATCTACGTATGTCCTGACACATTAACAGGGTGTTGCGGTTGGGGTTGAGCTTTAGGGTTACTGCCTAAGCAAACATGGTCAAATATTTTACTATTTCGTCGAAGGTTTGGCTACATCGTAAACAGGGCAAGCGTGTCCCTTATTTTCCTTATGCCATTCGTTTCATTTTATTCTCCCCCCCCGTGCTCTATCTGGAAAGGGATGCGGGGTCTAAGGCAAGCAACAAATGAGTACCCCCCCACACACACACACCACAAGCCCCTCAAGCCCCCTATCACCCCCTCCTTCACGCCCAGCCCCGCCACATTCCGATACTCCGCTTCGCTGCACTCCCCGAGCCCCTCTCACATTTCCAGCCTCACGCGCTGCCCACTGCCATCCCCCCTTCCCGCACACGTCGTGTAGATACACGATGCTGGCTGGTCGGCCACTGCCGGCGGCAGCTATGTCTGAACAAGACCAGAAGCAGTTCCGAGGCATGGACCCCGTGCACAAGGTAATTAAAAGCATTCGACGAGTTTATTAAGTGTGTTGTTTGCTAAGGGTATATATTACCCCCTACCCTCCCCTTTGCCCCCGCGCCTCTGCCGGGCATCTTCTCTATGAAACCCTGACGTTGCCGTCGTCGTGCTGTATGTACACGCCACACCTACCGGCGTTTGGTTTGATCGTTCAGCAGATGCTAGAAACCTGGTTTGGTACTGGGTGACCGAGTAGGTACACGTGGTAGTTTGCCAACTGAGACAACGATGAGGGGACTCGTTTTGTCACTCGCTCCCTAACGACGACGGTGATGTGCTGCTTCGGTATGTGTGTCTCGTTACTTCTGCTGATGATGGTGAGACGCATGCTACGATAGAGGTGCACCATGTTTTTGCCTCATAAGGGTGGTTACTTATTACTTGAAGAGCTCTACACCACACCCCAAAGTGATCATTAAGGGAGGGAGCAAAGGAAAAAGGCTATTCATATCTGATGAACAACCCCACGGCCGAAGCATACGTCAAGGAACAATATTGCAACAACATAATGACAATAATGACAATAATGACAATAATGACAATAATGGCAGTCCGACGAATTTGGGTTAAGGAGCTCGATCACTCAGAAAACGGTTCAGTTAAAAAGTGCTATCTCTATCGTAGCACGCACCGTGACCCCATATCCAAAATTCCATTCTTGGTTTGTACTCCTGTACTTGTAAAACAATTCCTGCGATACCCCCGAGAGGCTAACAGCGTCCGAGACGCATGCTACGATAGAGGTGCACCATGTTTTTGTCTGAGCTCCTCACTTAAGGAGCGTCATGTAAACCTCATCCAAAAAATGATTTTGGAGGAAAATAAAAGTGCTGCCGGATGAGAAATATCATGACCGGAGTATAATCTGGAACATATTTCGTCACAAGAATGAAAGAAATCCGACGAATTTGAGTTAAGGAGCCCGATCGTTCAGAAAAACGATCCAGCTAAAAAGCGCTGCCTCTGCCGTAGCACGCGTCCCGCGACGTTTCCCAAACGTCCGTTTCCTGGTGGTTAATATATACAGCCCTCGTCAGTGTGAAGACTTATATAAAAGGTAGATTTTGCTCCTAATGTAACAATCGTCCTAACACTCGTAGTTTGTGCCTCTTGTTCGGCCGTCTGCAGGTCGTGGCGAGGTGCTTGAGGGTGATGGCGAGCCCGACGTTCAAGCGCGTGGTGAGCGCCCCGGTCATAGGGTGAGTCAAGAGGGGACTCATCATATCGTCGGTCAGTTAGTTGTTGGTGTGTTGGTTTGTTTGTTTGATTGGTTGGTTGGTTGGTTGGTCTGTTGCGTTTTTTATTCAATGGTGAAATGGTGGTTGGTTGGTTGGTTGGTTGGTCTCTTTATGTGGTCGGTCGGTCGGTCGGTCGGTCGGTCGGTTGGTTGGTTGGTTGGTTGGTTGGTTGGATGATTGATTGGCTGCTTGGCTGGAGATCTGACTTAGCTGAACCCCGCTATTAATAGTAAACCTTACCGAAACGCTTCGATGCCTCTGATCTCGGTCCAGGTGTGTTGCCGGCATGGCGGTGGGGATGGCGCCGTGGGGAAGACTCCTGCTTCTGGGAAAATCGGCACCACTTTCCCCCGTCTACACAGCCCTCCAGGTAACACGCTTATGCGCCTGATAACAGTATCATAATATGATAAGATGAAGAGACGCCTGCCACGATAGAGGTAGAGGTATACCGTTTTTTATTGCTGAAGCGTTTTCTGAATGACCTATTAAAGCTATTAAAGCTATTAAAGCTATTAAAGCTATTAAAGCTATTAAAGCTATTAAAGCTATTAAAGCTATTAAAGCTATTAAAGCTATTAAAGCTATTAAAGCTATTAAAGCTATTAAAGCTATTAAAGCTATTAAAGCTATTAAAGCTATTATAGCTATTAAAGCTATTAAAGCTATTAAAGCTATTAAAGCTATTAAACGCTCCTTAACCCAAAATCGTCGGAATTTCTTTTTTTTGTTGTGTCGCACTATTTTTTCTCGTTATGCTTAGGATTGTTTATGAGGCGCGTAGCCCTTTTATGCCCCCCCAAACCCATTATTCGGGTAAGGTATAGAGCTTCTCAAGTGACTGCTCTCAGAGGAAACATGCTCAAGTGACCGCCCTCAGAGGAAACATGCTCAAGTGACCGCCCTTATGAGGCAAAAACATGGTGCATCACCTCTACCGTAGCAAGCGTCAAGAGCAATGTCACCTTCCAGGGGTGATGTCTTAATTATATGAGCTCCTCGCATGAAGAGCTCGATATAGGTATCACCCGAACCAAACACGCCTTCCAAGAACGTTTTTTGGCGCGACCCGACCCACATTTTGTATGAGCTACTTAGCAATCCTAACAAAAGTACGCTACGAATACGTAGTACAAATATCGTACTAACCAGTAGTGTTTCACTTGAGGAGCTCATCCGGTCCCAGTGACAAATATTTTCCCCAGAAGGCAAATAAGTGGTGCCCTCTACCGTGGCATTGCCCTCGAGCACCGTCGGAGCTTACACTTGCCATACAGTACAGGCCACCACATAAACAAATAGGAAATCTGGTCCAGGTTGGATTTCTTTTTTGAAAGAAGGTATTTTCTCCACTAATTTCAGGACAACGACACCCGAATATCCTATTTTCCTCTAAATCCTAGCCTGGCTTTCATATTAGCCTGTTTATTATCACAGTAGATCAGGTGTCCTGTACTGTACTGTTGTTTTCCCCCGTGGTATTCAAAACCGCGTTTAGCGAGCCTGGTGTTAGTGGGGGGCAGGGGGTACTTTACTCCCCCTCCCCTCTATTTCATCTCTATATCACACCCTCTCTCCTCCTCCAATCACCTCCCAACCCCTCTGATCCCCCCCCATCCCTCCCTCTTCCGTTCTCCTCCTAATTGGTCAACATGCTTGCGTGACACCTTATTAAATGTGCTCGTCGTGTTCAGACCTTGGGGAGCGCGTACACCCCTGCCTCGATTCTCGTGCTGGCCGGTTCTCTCGCCCGCCCCCCGCCCCACGGCGCCCACGACCCTCACCACCTCATCGCCACCAGCAACGACGACGATACTGTCACAAACACCACCGACACAACGACCACCAGCCAAAAGACCACCAACACGAAGACCACTGACACATCGACCACCAAGACAACGACCACAAGCACAACGACCACCAAGCCCACCAACGCCACAAACAGCACAAACGCCACCAACACCACCAACGCCACCCCCACGACCCATGCCACTGCTTTGCTGGAAACCCTTGAAGCTGCGGAAGCCGGAGAGTGTGTTGCCGCTTCGACTCTAGCTGCCACCCCTCCAGGGTACGGCTCTGTGCCCTCCACCTCTTCCCATCCTCCTAGTGCTTGTTCTTCTGCTGCCGGTGACGACGATGATGCTGAAGCTGAGGCTGCTGCGACAGCTACCGAAAAACAAACAGCTTTCTACAAGAAGGTGACATTACCCCCCTGGTTGGCGTTCGCTTGCCACCCCCTTGCCCCGATGCGTGCTACGATAGAGATAGCGCTTTTTGGCTAAAATGATTTCTGAATGATCGAGCTCCTTAATCCAAAATCGACGAACTGTCATAATTTTGTTGCAACGTTGTTCCTTGTTTGTCTCGGCCATTGGATTTTCTATCGAATAGCGTTTTTACTTTCCTCCAAAATCAGTTTGGCGTGGGGTATAGCGCTCTTTAAGTAAGAAGCTCCAGAAAAAAACACGGTGCACCTCTATCGTAGCTTGCGTGCCCCCCCCCCCCGCAACTCCTGCTTCCCAACTACCTGACTGAACATATATAAATTACAGGGGGGTGGGCGTCGACGTAGGATTCAGTAGCGGGGTGCCGATAGTTGATGGATATCTTCGCGATGTTAAGGGGGATGCCCTAACCCTAAGACGTACGCTGATGCGATGAAGGTAACACGTTTCGCCGATGCATGTTCTGTCTGGCGGGCTCCTTAGCCCAACTATCGACTATCGTCGGGATACCATTTGGGTATTTTTTCAATATTGAATGTGGTATACCTACAGATAGTATTTTTCTATTGCTGATCGGGTTGTCAAACGTTTGAGCCGTTTCTCGAAACGAGCGTTGAGTGAGTTATACAGGGGTTTTATGCTTACAACCGAAACAAAATTGGAGAGTGCAACGTCCACGTCAGTTTGTGGCCTGAAATTGAGCACCGCTGTTTTATTATCCCCTGCCGATCCAGTAATGGTTTGGAGATGATTTTTCCTCTTTTTGTTCCGCCAGATATTTCGGTGTTAATGTATTTTTGGGAAATGCGGGTCTAGAGGGATCCCATAGTTTTGGTGTGGAATGAAACAAATAAATCACTCGTCAACAGTTCGGCAGGGGCATATAGAACACTTGTGGAGCAGTTCAGAGTACATATCTTGATAGTATTGTAAAAATCTGGACCTTTGTACGGTAAACGTGCAAATTCCAGTATCAACCTTTTACAATACTACTTATTATCAGTGTATAATGGATCTTGGGCGTTCAAGTATGAGGTCACATTGATCCTACGAAGTTAGATCGTCGAATAATGCGTGACCCTTCGTACAAACATGTCAAGGGCTACCTGGAACCGGCTCGTTCAGGAAACAACATAGTAGAGCGAAAAAAGGAATTCCTACGCAAACGCATGGCTACTATTGACCTCTTTGAAGGCCTGTGATGGGTCGGGTTGCATTTTCGGTGATATCTCCTGGGCTACACCATTGAAAGACAACCGGCTATGTCACCCTCACCCACGGTGCATGGCGGTTAGTATCATACCAAATGTGTGAAAATGGAGTTGCTACTGCGTGCGGCATTCGGGGCTGACGAAACTTGGGGCGATATGCTTGACCCAGAAACATGATGCTGCTATGATACATCTACCTCGCACCTCACCGAAATCACAATTGCTTTGAGAAAATATATGTAAGACGATTCGCTCGATAAGCAGACGGATGGCCTCAGGATAGGCTTTGAAAAACCGAAAACATATCGAAAAATACTGAATGGGACCCCAAGGGTACTCAGTAGTCCCCCCGGGTCGTGGTCTCGCCTCGTCGAATGGTACAATAGAAGTGCATCATGTTACAGATTATGTTTAGGCTCATTCTCAGTTGAGAGGTAGATACTAACAGCTTAAACCAAACTGAGTTTGGACGAAAATAAAAGGGGTACGCGATTAACAATGCCATGGCTAACATATACCGCGAAAAAAATTGCAGCACAAGAACGAAAGTCCGACAATTGTTTGGGTTAAGGAACGCAAAGGCCTGGACAAACGTTTCAGCCTAAACGTGCTACCTCTGCCGTCGCACGTACGTCGAGCCGTCAATCGTACCAATGTCAGCCATGAGAGGTCCCTTCGGGGGAAAGCTTACGTATGCTCTCAAGGATAAGGTGTGGGTGGGGCATGGAGCTCTCCCAGTGAGGAGACTCGGAATAAAAAGGCCTCCTATCGTAGCACGGGTCGTTTCGACGCCGGAAAAAAAAACGACGGGGCTTTCAAAAAGCGCAGGTGAAACGGTTTCCTGAAACAATTATCAGAAACCCAACGCCTACCCTCCCGCCTTAACTCTCCTGCGAGTATAACTTGTTGCGTTTTGGGGGAGCCTTACTGATGTTAAACCAGTATCACTAAATTGCTGTCGTCATCAACAAACACGCGGTCTAGGGCTCTAACCCCCGCTGCCGCCGCCCTACACCTCGTTCTTGTGGCCTTTCACTCAGATTGCGGCCATAATGGCTTCAAGGTTCGTGTTAACGCCACTAATCACGGCGGGGACGCTCGGTTTGGGCTCGAGGATGGGGCTGGTACCTTCCGACAAGCTCATCTGGTTCGTTCTTCTTATGCTAGCGTGAGTCACTGATATGAATATTGTTCTTGCCATATCCTCAACAATGTGTAGCAATTACAGTAGCTTCAACGCTGATCACTCAGAAAAATTCCACCCCGAAGAAACAAAGGCACGGAAACAAAAATTGCCCTCTGACACAAGTCTACGACTCTGTTATTGTTGTTGTCGCTTATATATCGGTGACGATGTCGACATCGGTGATAGTCGTCATTTTCGATATCGGTATCAGTGTCGTTATTGTTATCCATATCGGTATAATTATCGGTATCGTTATCGGTATCGGTATCGGTATCGGTATCGGTATCGGTATCGGTATCAGTATCGATATCGTTATCGTTATCGGTATCGATATCGGCATTGTTATCGATATGGATAATCGTTATCGGTGTATTCATCGGTATCGTATAAGACAAAGAACACCACCCGCGGACAAGGCGCTTCCCCTGTTCAGTCCTACTCATGCAAGCGTGAATTCCAGGGGCCGTCCGTTGCCGAACGAGTATCAAGCGAGCATGTCGGTGTCGTAGCGAGTAGCGAATATTCTATTGTCAGTATATCAGTGAGAGTGCCGGTTCGGGTAACGATCATTTCACAGGTTAGTATAACGGTTGGTGTAACGGTTAGTGTAACGGTTAGTGTAACGGTTAGTGTAACGGTTAGTGTACCGGTTAGTGTAACGGTTAGTGCACCAGTCAACGTAAACATTAGTGTAAAGGTTGGTGTATCGTTAGCTATAGGGTTATTGTAGCAGGTAGTATAATGTTTAGTTTAACGTTTCGTGGAACGTTTCATGTAATATTCAGTGTAACGTGTAGTGTATCGGTTAGTGTAACTTTCTGTAGCTGATGGTGTTGGAGTCAGTGTATCCGTTCAGTGTACCGGTCGGCGTAACGGTTACAATATGGGTTACGGTAGTGTAACGGTTAACGGTTAGTGTAACGGCCAGTGTAACGGCCAGTGCAACGGTCAGCTGAATGGCCAGTGCAAACCTCAGCGTCATTGAACAGTGTAACGGTCAGTGTAACTGTCAACCTGTAAATGTCACTGAAATCGTAAACTGTACCGGTCAACGTAACGGCTATTGTAAGGGTTAGTGTAACGGACAGTGCAACAGTCAGTATAAGCGACGGTGTCACGGTCAGTGTAACGATCATTGTAACGATCATTGCGACGGTTCGTGTAACGGCTAGTGTATGGGTTAGTGTAACGTGTAGTCCAAGAGTTGGTGTAACGGTTGATCTGATGTTCACATGTGTAGGTCAGTGTGACGTTTAGTGTACCGATCAGTGAGTAGACTCGTGAAATGATAGTGTAACAGTTAGTGTAAAGGTCAGTGTAACGGTAAGTGTGACGGTTAGTGTGCCGGCCAGTGTAAGGTACAGTGCAGGGGGGATGGTGTACCGATGAATGTGACGAGTAGTGTATCGGGCAGTGGAGCGGTAACCGTTACGGTTCGTCTAAGGAAATACCGTCAGTGTGACAGCCGGCGTGGAATTCCATATATCAGTCATTGTAATGGTAACGGTCAATGCAACGGACTGTGTAACGGTCGGTGTCCTCTTTAATGTAACGGTTTGTGGTAGCAGTCAGTGAATACAGGCGTGCTACGGTTTGTGGGGTCGTTAATGTAACGGTCAGTTTAACGGTCGGCGTAACAGTCAAGTCTAACGGACGGTGTTACGAGATGTATGGCGATTAGTGTAAGGACCAGCATAACGGTTAGTGTAGCGGTTAGTGCAGAGCTGGTGTAACGGTCAGTGGGGTGGTAAGTATAACATTGAGTAAAACTCTCAGTGTAGCGGATGGTGAAACGGTAAGTTTGACAAACAATGCAACGGTCATTGTGACGTTCAGTGTACAGGTCAGTTTAATGGTCAGTTTGGTGATTACTGCAACAGCTACTACTGTAGTGCACCGGCCAGAGTAAAGAACAGTGAAACAGTCAGCGAAACGCCCGGTGTACCGGTCAGTTTGACGGTCAGTGTAACGGTCTATTTGAACGGTCAGTGCACCCCGGAGAATGTAGCGGTCAGTGTACCGGATAATGTAACGGTCAATGTACCGGACAGTAAAACGGTCAGTGTGTCAACTGTAATAGTTTCGGTCAGTGTAGCTGTGTGAGTGCATCGGTCAGTGTAACGGGCACGTAGACTTCGTAACTAATATTTTCCGAAACTTCTATAGCAATACCGGCCACCTTGGTGGGCACCATAAGACACGAAAGAACGCTCTCAAAGAACAAACCAAACATTTCCCTTTTTTTTCATGCTCGGTTGGTGCACAGATGTATGCCTTCGGCCCAGAACAGCGTAGTGATGCTTCAGATGGAGAAGAAGCCGGACCTGGCGGCCTCTATGTCGGCTACCCTAGCGGTCGTCTACGTGTTGTCTGCCGTGCCTATGGCTATTCTTCTCTCCGCGATCCTCCAGTTCGTGAGCATGTAAACAAAGTGAGTTCGTAGACGTATACTTTCTTGCTGTCGTCCATTGTTTTTTTCAAGCATCCTCCAGCAGGTGTTTCATATTTATAATGCAGACATGAATATCGTTGATATATTTGCTGCCCCTCTGCATGCATACGGCCGTCCTGCTCTTCTGAAAAAACCCACTGGGGTGCTACGATAGGGACAGGGTACACGCATTCTCAACATGGACGCATCCTACGGTGGAGGTGCACCATGTTGTTTCTGGCGCTCCACATCTCACCAAAAACTGATTTAGGAGAAACGTGGAAGTGCTTCGTACCCGATGTACAGTCAGTCCCATGTTCTGACTCTAAAATGAAAAATATTGCAAATTCAAGACGGAAATACAGACGATTTTGGGTTGAGAAGCCCGATTATTCAGAAGAAAATTCAGCCAAAACGTGATATACACCTCTATCGTAGCATGCGTCTATGTACTTACACCATTTAGGCAACTCGGGAGGGTGGCTCTTTTGCCTCGCTTGAAATTTTGACTCGAAACTGTGGCGTAGGCCCAGTGAGTCGAAAGACCCAAATCTCATTATGGCGGCGCGTATATCGCTTCCCTGGTTGGTTCGGCAAAAATGGTTATTCCACACTAAGGTCCAGTTGCCAGCTCAGTAATAGTGTCACCCGATAGAGGTACAGGAACACCGATGCCTGGTAAGGTAGATGTTAATCATGAATTGTCTGAGCTCCTCGCTTGAGGGGCTCTACCCGAATAGTAAGTAATAGTAAGTCATCCAAAAACTGATTTCAGAGAAAAAACAAAAGTGCTATTCGTACTCGTACCCGATTAACAACCTCACGGACTAAAAATGTACAACGAAAAAGAGTATTGCACCACAAAAATGGAATTCCCACGATTTTGGGTTAACCCATTCAAAACTGAAAAAACTGTATCCCACACTATTTTCAAGTACGAGCTGGGCCAGCCGTAAAGCGGATAAAGTTTTGTTGAGTCGGATCTCGTGAACCACTGCAAATTAGGCTACAAAAATTGGGGACACTAACCCTGACATACCACTGCTTATGTAAAAAAATCGTATATGAAAATTTCTATACTTTTTATTTTCTCGACTTGATCTCGCTGAGATATCTCCGAAAACTCAAAAACACCGACTTTTTGACACAAAATTCGTATAAAAATCGTCGTTTTCGATCTCTATGAAACTTGGTGGAGACAGTGCTGAAGACACACAGAGAAGAGCAATGAAAGTCTCGTTGCCCAATTCGCCACCCATCAAGAGATATTACCAAAACTCGATTTCCATACATTAGTCAAGTCATTACGAAAAAAATGACATTTCTGCGATGCCCCGCTCAATTTTGAGTATTTTGCACTGAATTTTTAACCCCGGATTTGAATCGCACGTTCAAAGGCATTCACCTTCGGCCCTATTTATTTTTTCGTTTTTTAACTAGTTTTGGTCGCATTTGTGTTTTTTTTTTCGGGTTTTTGGATCGATCATATCTCCTGGAAAAAATAAAATAATGCATAGGGCCGACGGTCAACCTGTTGACGAGTGCATGAACCACACCGTGTCGAAACATCAAGTCCAAATTCGAAAAAATGAGGGGGGCATGGCCAATCCGACGTTTAAACCATGTTATGGCTGGCCCAGCTCGTAGTCGGTCCCCAAAAACGGGGGGGGCCGGTTCTTAAGTGGTGAAGGAGCCCCGTCATTCATAAAACATTTTTTTCAGCCAGAAAGTGATACCTTTATCGTCGCACGCGTGCACGTTTTGGCTTACATGTGAATGCGTGCTACGATGATAGAGATAGCACTTTTCGGCCGAAATGGTTCCTGAATGATCGAGCTTCTTAACCCAAAATCGTCGAAGTGTCATTATTGTCATTATTGTCATTATTGTCATTATTTTGTTGCAATGTTGTTCCTTGTTTGCTTCGGCCATGGGATTTTCAATCGGATACCGTAGTAGCACTTCTGCTTTCCTCCCTTAATGCCCTTAATGCCCTTAATGCCCTTAATGTCCTTAATGATCAGTTCGGGATGAGGCATACAGCTGTTCAAGTAAGGAGCTCCAAAAACAACATGGCGCCCCTCTATCGTAGCAGGCGTCTGTGTTCCGAATGACGGGAGTTCCTCAACTCAAAACTCGCCGGGGATTGATTGTGCACTCGGTCGCATTTTCATTTTCCTCCCCAATCATGTTGTTGAGGAACGCCGGGAACAAAATCGTCGCACCTCTATCTACTGGCCTTACACTCTATCTGCTGCCCTCACACCCTCACACTCTATCTACTGGCTTCGGATTCGAGGGCCCTGCGATACCGTCTCCCGCGAGCATTGAAAAAAAACACAGAATGGATGCTTTGAAGTGTTGGTATGATTGTGATCTACATCTCATCATCCCCCCCCGCGGCCTCGTGTTAATCGTATTGTGATGACTAAAAGGGTAGGGGTGTAGCTCTAACGAGTTGCCACAAGCGGCGTGAAATATCAGGACGTGAACGTCAGACCCCTAACAGTGTTCTTGGCCGCAGCCTATTTGGTAATTTACCACATCACAGAAGAATAAAAACGGCCCAAGCAGGAAGATAGCAAAGGGAGTCGAACCCCAGGTCGTGTGCTAATATATTTATTTTCATACTTGTGTCGTGGGATTGTCGTATTTCCCTTCAAAACTAGTTTTTGGGTGGGGTAACGAAGCTCCTCAAGTGACCACCCTTATAAGGCAAAAACATGGGGTACGTCTATCTTAGCACGCGTAAACACTTTGTATATATATACTTCGTATATATATATATATTCCGAGTCGGCTCAAGGTTGGGGGGCGGCGCTAAGGAATTTGGGAGTACGTACGAAATCATTTTCAGCGGAGAGCGCTAATAACCTAAACCCTGAAAAAACACTGATATGTATATACCAAGTATGTAAGAGGTAAAATTGCAAGGCACGTACCGTAGTGGGGAGGGGGGGGAAAGATAGCCTACATAGTGACCCCCCGGATCTGAGTTACGACTAAAGAGGGAGATATAATAGAACGGGCGAATATAATAACTGAGATGGGAAACAAAAAAAAAAAAAAAAAACTTCCGTAGCACACCGGTACGCTAACGGTTGTAAGAGGATGATGCCACAACCATAATCCAACGCTTGCTCGTACGAGGTGCTTTGCGTTGGCGGGCCTATCCTGTACGCCGACGCATGTTCCGGCAGAGCTACGCCAGGTTTTTTTATTAAGCTCTCGACTTGGAGAAGCTCTATGCCTCACTCTAGGGGGGGACATAAAAGTGCCACTAGACGAAGAGTCCCATGGCGCCTCACTGTACCATGCAACATGAGTGCAACACAAGAGAAAAATTCCGACCTTTTTTTTTTGTTTAGGAGCCCCCCCCCACCGCCCCCGTCATTCAGAACAGGTTTCCGCCAAAATGTGCTACCTCGCTGGCCCTGTCCTAACCGGGGTCTGCGTGCTCGGTGGGCACGTTCTTCCACTTAAACATCTCGGTGTACTGCTCGTTGAAAACAAAAAACAAAAAAAACGAAATATCTGGTGGACCGTAGTGGGTTCTTCCTACTCTTTTCATACTCCCTCAATATGTGCAGCTCTGATTTTCGGAAAAGCACACATACATGACCGCGCCCTGCGTTTTGGAGAATCCCTCTATACTCGTTGGTGCTGAGTATTGATTGTTGACGGGTTTTACCCCCCTTGCCTTCGTTCGCATAGTTTGCTAAAGTAAACACGTACCGCCGCCCTGCCCTCTAGAAACCTAATTGCTTTTTTTGTAGCATGCATCGTTGTTATTTTGTGGCACCTATCTGTTGTCTGTTTCCTCGCTTTTCCAAACGTTCATACGGCTCGGAATGATTACATACCGCTGTCCTGCTCAAGAGGAGCCCGTCGCCCTACTCTTTACACATCCGTCTTCCTGCGTCCTAAAACACCGCCGCCACCTGCTCTCCAGAAACCCGCCTCCCTTCTCTCTGTAAAACCAGATATCCCACGTAGCTCGTCTGATGCCATACACCTCAATGTTTTACATACCATGTGTTACTGTTTTTATTTTTCATCATCTCGTTATATCCACACAGTCGTTCCACCGGTGCTAATGAATCTCTACGAAACCTTCTCTTCGCGTTCCCTGTTCCATCCTGTGTCCAGATCGCAGTGCTTGATACCAAGCATCCTCCGCCGTCCGAGCTCTCTGGGAAACCTTATGTGCTTAATCTGAGAAGCGAAGGCTGCTACACTGTGTACGTACGCCGGAGCAAAGCATAGTCTACTGCAGGATATTTTATCATCGACTGCGCACTTGTCATATATAGGGGCAGTTTTGGGTGTTCGTCTTCGTGGGTGCGGGTGAATAGGTAGGTTTAGGAAGGAAATGGTTTTTCGAGACACCAGGCGGGGTGTGGGGGGTTTTGGTGTGCAAAGCTGGGTGTGAGGGGGGGGCTGTGAGTCCCGCCCGCCGCCCTGCTCTCTGGAGAAGCTTCTGCGCATGAAACAAGGCACGACGGTCACTACTGCGTACCCCAGAGAAGAATCTACTACACGTACAGGCTTTGATCTTGGACTACGTATCATAGGGGCAGTTTTGGGTGTTCATGGTGGATGCGGGTAAGTACGTAGCGTTAGGAAATACATAATTTTGAGACACTGGCTGGATGTAGGTGAATTTTGTGTGCAAACGTGTATGTGCGTGGGGGGGGGCTGTGAAATGTTGGGTATCGGAGGAGTGACGCTCACTTAAAGGCCAATGTTTGTCATTTTTTGCATTAAAAACAAAGAAAGGCTGTTGATGGGAGTGGAGTGTCTGCGCGATCTACCAGGTATTATACACACATATTTAAAATGGGATTATTACGAGCGAACGCGAGTGTGTTTCGGATTTCGACGGCGCTTTGTTTTAAGGACCCCTCTGCAGCACCGCTGTCAGGTGGATCTACGTACACGACTGTGATGAACTCCGAGTAAAATCGCAGCGGAGTAACCTCACGAACACCAACCATCAGATAGTTTTTTGTTTGCGCAGCAGACGCATGCTACGATAGAGGTGCACCATGTTTTTCCTGAGCTACTAACTTGAGGAGCTCCATACGTCGCCGAAAAATAGGTTTTTTGAAGGAAAATAAAAGCGCTATGTACCCGATGAGCAATTCCATGACCTGAGTCTACAGTATATAGTATGAACAATCTGAATGCACTGCACAAGCATGAAGCATGAAGCATGTTAAGAATGAAAGTCCGACGAGTTTGGATTAAGGAGCCTTTAATAGATCGTTCGGAACACATTTCAGCCAAAAAAAGGTATACCTCTACCTCCATCATAGCACGCGCCAGCATCAACAGCAGACGTCGATCGCAATCATCGCATCAGCGCAGACAGAGAGCAGCGGCGGGCCGAAAAACACAGCACCGCCACACGGTAAGACAGCCGCCGCCGCGGGGCGAGGCTGTGCGCACCCAGTTTCTCGGATGGGAACGGTTTGCTACGCTATCCTGCTGTGCTGTGCTGCGTCTCTGGTGTCCTTGCTGATATGCGATGCCTTGTACAGAACCGTCTACCTCCGAAGTTACTTTAGTTGGGTACTCAAGAGTTCTTATTGCTGCTGTACGAGGGCCCGTACAGTGGGGGAGGTGTAGCGCGGGCCCGAGAGCGGCACAGCTGTTCGCCGAAGAGCAGGATAGTTAGAGGTGACTGCTCACCTACCGAAAGGGGTGGCGGGGCGGTTCAACACGGTGACCGGTGGAGTGGGGTGTGAGTGATCGGCGCACGGGTACTCGTGCAGCTGTTGCATGTCCTGCTCTCGGTGCGCGCGTTACATTTACCTGTTGATTTCGTTTTTCGTTTCTCCCCAACGGACACGAGATTAAGGTTTAAAGTGCACGACTGTTACTACTGTAGAGTAATAACTATACTGTCTTACCTTTGTGCGAAAGAGCGGGCGGGGGTGGTGTATAGCGGAGTTGGGGGGGGGGGGGGGGGGGGGGGGGGGCTGGGGCCCAAACGCGCGCAGGGGGGGGGGGGGGGGGGGGACTGGTGCTACGATAGGGGGGGGGGGGCAGCCTACTGTAGTTTTTAATCCATGTTCACTCCAGTCGGGCGAGTGGCTCAGTACCGCACTCAAAACTGGACGCAGGAATATGTTGTCGTCGCAGATTAGCAAGCATACCATGGTGGTGTATATCTTGACAATGTAAAGCGTTAGGACTTGAAAAACCGCGAAGAAATACGGTGGTCACTTGGCGGAGTGGCTCTCATCCGCTGAAATAGAGGACTTAAAAGCGACCCCCCTACCGTAGCACCAGTGAGGGTGTAAATGAGGATAGGGTTGGTGTAGAGTGCATCTACAAGACTTCGCCTAAGGGAGCAGCAAAGGGAGGGGGGGGGTACCTGCAGGTTTTTGCGGGTGGAGGGGGGTTGTCTGCAAGCCTTCGTGCGGTGATCCAAACGTCGAGGGGGCCACGCTAAAAGAATGAGGCGTCCGCTAACGAAGGGTTAACGCAAAATTGACAGATCATCGACTCCAGCTTTTTACCAAGAAGCAACATAGATTCCTGATATATATGTTTTTTTGCTCCTCTTTCTTAACGTGCGAGCTGTATAGTCTGCACGATGTACAGTACACAGGACGCGTGCTGCGGTAGAGGTAATAGCACATTTTCGGTAAACATAAATCGGGATGAAACAAGGGGCCCCTTAACCTCGAAATGGCCCGATTTTCATTCCTGTGATGCGATGAGACTGTTCATGGGGTACGTACGAGCATTTTCGTTTTCCTCCAAGGTCAGTAATGTTTGAGTAAGGTATACAGCTGCTCAAGGGGAAAAAAACGCTAACAAACTAAAACAACACGGTGCCTATCTACCGTAGCATGCATGCAAGGCATATTTCCCGGCCTGGCTATACTATGTATCATGCCGACCCTGCACAACATCTTAGACGCATGCTACGATAGAGGTGCACCATGTTTTTTTTCTGAGCTCCTCACTTGAGGAGCGTCATACTAATAACAAGTGAATTTGGTTGAAAGTAAAAGTGCTGCCGGATGCGAAATTTCATGACCGAAGTATAGTCTGAAACATTATCCGTCACAAAAATGACTGAAAGTCCGACGAATTTGGGTTAAGGAGCACTATCGTTCAGAAAACGATTCAGCCAAAACGTGCTACCTCTACCGTACGCGTCGTTATCGCCACATATTAGGATATACGATGTACATATAGTATCGACTGGTTCTACAGCAGCAGAGGGGATCTCTTCTGTGTCTTTTGTTTTATTTCAGTCGATGAGAAGACGCTCGACGCGTGCTACGGTAGAGGTATACCTTATTTTGGCTGAATGGTTTTCTGAACGATCGGACTCCTTAACCCAAATTCGTCGGACTTTCATGTTTGTTTGTGACGAAAACTATTTCAGAGTATACTTCGGTCGTCATGATATGTATCATCCGGCAGCACTTTTATTTTCCCCCAAAATCATTTTTTCGGTGAGGTATGACGCTCCTTTAGTGAGGAGCTCAGAAAAAACATGGTGCACCTCTATCGTAGCATGCGTCGCTCGGCCAAGTAACCACCTTACGTCTGACGCATGCTACGTACGATAGAGATACACCATGTTTTTTCTGAGAGTAGTCACGTAAGGAGCGTCATATATACCTCACCGAAAAAGGGGTTTTGGAGGAAAATAAAAGTACTGCCAGATGCGAAATCTCATGACCGAAGTATACTCTGAAACATTATTCGTCACAAACATGAAAGTCCGACGAATTTGGGTTGAGGAGCCCGATCGTTCAGAACAAAATTCAGCCAAAAGGTGCTACCTCTACCGTAGCACTAGTCTTCTCTTGTCATGCATGTGACTGTTTTTGTTTTTTCCCCCCGCTGTAATTCACCGCCATGGATTTATTTTTCCGCTTAGTTAGTATCCGCGACAACGAATTACTTTCTTCGCGTCCACAGTTTTGCTTTTTAGCGAGATACAGGGCGGCCACTCTCCTCGCCCCCGAGTTGGCGAAAAACGTGGTCATGGAACTCCGGGTTCAGGCCTCCCCTTACAATCTTACAATGGCAGCAGCCGTTGAGTCATAGAGTGGTATATTACGATCTCTACGTCCGACGTTTGGAAGGTTTTCTCGTGGCCCACGCGTTGATCTGAAGGAACGGGGGGCACGCTTTGATTGCTTGTGCGTGCTGTCAATCTCTCTCGACAACTGGATCTGTTTGGAAAACCCGGTCAACTTGGTGCTTTGAAGAATCCCACCGTAGGGGTTTCACTTGATTCTAGTATAGGCTCCATTTTTGTTTGCGGCCGGTTGAGCTTCTTTTAAGGGAGGAACGTTCTGGTCAAACTGATACGTTTACTCGTTCGTGCACTCGCTTTAGGACTACAGTACGGACACATGCTCCGATAGAGGTGCACCATGTTTTTTCTGAGCTCCTCGCTTAAGGAGCGCCATACCTCAACGAAAAAAATGAATTTGGAGGAAAATAAAAAGTGCTGCCGGATGAGAAAGCTCATGTCCGAAGTATACTCTGAAACATTGTTCGTCATAAAAACGAAAGTCCGACGAATTTGGGTTACGGAGCCTTTAATAGATCGTTCAGAACACGATTCAGCCCAAAAGAGATACCTCTACCGTAGCACGCGTCTACGAGTAGCTCCGACCTGGTACGAGTTTTCGTCGGGTTCCGCGGGCAACCTTCTTCGGAGCCATGGCTCGGGTGGCGTGTTTGAGCTGCTTCATCTGAGGAGCTCAGAAAATTAGCCGCCACCCCTACAAGGCACCACCCCTACCGTGGCATTTGACGCGTGCTACGATAAAGATAGCACTTCTGAATGGTCGGCTTAACCCTAACCCTAAATCGTCGGACTTTCATTTTTTGCGCTGCAGCAGTATTTTTCGTCGCATAGTTCGGCCATGGAGTTATTTCACCGGGTAGCACTTTTAGTTCCCTCCAAAATCAGGTTTTGAGCGGGGTGAGAGCTTCTGCCAAATGACCACCCTCACCTCTATCATATCGTAGCATGCGTCGTATGCTCGGCGATAAACGGTTTTTGACGTTCGCCCGCGCGCCTTGAGCGGGAAGCGAAATACTACCGTTTTTTACTGAAAAAAAAAAAGAGCCACGATAGGAGTTCCACTTTTGGAGCAAGCATTTATTTGTCTGACTGGGGTTGTGAGCTTTTCAACTGAGCAAGTACCTGACTCTTATGATGCGATTGTTTTAGGGCGAGTAGCGCGTAGAAAACTTGATCGGGTGGCGCGAACCAGCTTTCTTCGAAGGACGCATGCTACGTACGGTCTCATGGGGACGCGTGCTACGATATAGGTGCACCATGTTTTTTTCTGAGCTCCTCACTCAAGGAGCGTCATGCCTCACCGAAAAAATGATTTTGGGGGAAAATAAAAGTGCTGCCGGATGATACATATCATGACGACCGAAGTATACTGTGAAATAGTTTTCGTCACAAACAAACATGAAAAAACGACGAATTTCGGTTAAGGAGTCCGATCGTTCAGAAAGCCATTCAGCCGAAAAGTGCTACCTCTACCTCTATCGTAGCACGCGTCCTACGATAGAGGTAGCGCTTTTCGGCTGAAACAGTTTCTGACGAATCGGGCTCATTAACCAATTCTTCGATAAATTAGTTTTGCGGTGCGTTAGTTTTGATTATACAGCAGTCGGGCATCGGGCAGCGCTTTTATTTTCCTTGCGTGTGAGAAGCCTCCTCAGAAAATTCATGGTTCACCTCTACTACCACCGTAGCGAGCGTTAGAGCTCCTTACGTGAGAAGCCTCCTCAGAAAAATCATGGTTCACCTCTACTACCGTAGCGAGCGTTTAGAGATGCACCATGGTTATGCTGAAGCTTCCTCGCTTGAAGAGCTCAAAATACCACTCAAAACCGGAATTTGATCGAAAATGAAAGAGCTACGAGATGAATACACCCCATGGCGCTTTGGCGTACAGCAGTAAATCAAATTTGGAAACCAAGGATGGCATTCGGACGACTGACACGTGCTGCGATAGAGGTAGCAAGTTTGGGCGGAAATGTTTTCTTAATGATCGGGCTCCTCAATCCAAACTCGTTGGACTTTCTCCCTTGTGTTGCATTACTTTTCACGAGAAACTCAGGTCATGAACTTGTTCATTTGGTACGTAGCACTTTTAGTTTTATCAAAATCCATTTTGTTTGGCGACGTATGGAGTTCCATAAGTAAGTGAGGGCTCAGAAAAAACAGGGCGCAGGTCTATCGTAGCATACGTTAAGGAGCCCCGTGTCATTCAGAACCAAAATTGGCCCAGACGTGCTATATACCTCTAGCGTATATAGCTCGCGTCGGAGGCTCTACGTTTCGGGTGAGGTATAAGTATATTGATCTGCTCATGTTAGGACCTCATCAAAATAATAAGCCACCACCCCTCCTAAAATAAATTTGCTCCAGGAAGTACGCAAATCATTTCTGGTTGGATGAAGTGCTTGTGTGTTACGGTTGGTCCTGTTTACTACTGTCTCCCGTCATGTGATAGGTTACTGCTGAAAACTACCCACTGCCAGGGTACATTTGGGCTCGTGCTACGGTAGCCTGGATGCAGGTGCACCCTGTTTTTTCTGAGCGTGGTCACCCCAGGAGCTCTATAATTCGCCCAAAAAACGATTTTGGGACAAAATATAAGTGCTATATACCCGACGAACAATCCCCATGGCCCAAGTATGAAATGAAAAATATTTCAACGACGATTTGGGGTTAAGGAGCCCCCCCCCCGTCTTTCAGAAAAAAAAAAACAGCCGAAAAATGCTACCTCTATCATTGCACGAGGGGTTGTTCTTTGTACTGTGGGTACCCCTATTCAAGAGAGGTGTATGGTAGAGGCCGGGACTACCTCTCTTAACTAGCCTTCTCTCCGAATCCACAGTGGGAAATATATAGGTTTGGTGTAGGCGGGTCCAGTCGAGTTGGTATCTCTAAACTGTAACATTCTCTTAAATGGGGTACCCTCTCTTATGTCGGGATACCCACCTTTTTGTTTTTTGTTTTAGTTTTTTTTCATCCCATTTATTGACTTCGTCGTTCCCTTCTGTCTCCTTCCGAGTCGTAACTCAGATCCGGGGTCACAAAGTAGGCTCTGCTCCCTCCCTCCCCACTACGGTTCTTGCCTTGCATTTTTATCGCGAGATGATTTCAGCAATTTCTTCCCTCGTCAACTCTCGTCGAGTTGTGCTTACCCACGCTATAATATGCGCTCTCGACAGTTTGAGTCATTTGATAATGAAAATCTCCATACCTAAACTCGAACCCTCGACTTCCAACCTAACAGGCTTTGTGGTTACCTGTTAGACCACCGGGGCGACCAGCCCCACTGTATTCCATCAATTGTTAGTCTGACAAGGCGCAGCGTTTATTCTAGTAGCATACTAAATAACGTAGACCTATCATCTTCGTGTGAAAGGGTAACTACAAGGCCTATGGCTCAAGCCATGGAAGGTGATATCAGTTAGACGTAGAGTGGTGTATATGTGCTTGATAGCTTCCTCCGGTTCAATTATTATCTTAACCCCTTAAAAGCTGGTCCCATGTATTCGGGGACAACATACTTGGAATTAGTTGGGGATATTATTTCCAGTTCTGAATGGGTTAACATCTGCTGGTTGAACATAATTATTCTAGAACTACTGTACCCCACAGATTGCTACATGTCGCGCACGGTCTGAACACAGGCACACACTGCTTGTGGGGTTTAAAACCGCCTGACGCGCTGGACGGAAATGTTTTGGAGCGTTAGATGCGCATACTACTACACAAATTGTCATTGAATTTCCGCCCACAGGCTGACTACCGTACTGGTTTCAGTGTGACTTAAAGCTCAAACAAGGCTTTCTGACATGACGGCAGGGAAATAATCTAGGTGGTGTACCCACCGCCTACTATACTACAGAAATAATAACGCCTGCTGCAGTGTTGGGACCAAATGGTGACCTCGAGCACGACAATCAGTTCCTCCGACCCTCACCGGTACATGTTTTTTCGGAACACCAAGTAACTGACACTGCTACTACTGTAGCCATTAGCCATGTCATTGCCACGCAAGGCATTTCGTCATCGCAATTATTACTACTATTAGTAGTGCAGCATTCCATGACATGCCACGGCGGCAATGCCATGGTGTGGTCCGGAACAATAATGCCATCCATGTGGTGGCCCATCGCAATGCTAGACATGGTTTATAAAGTGAAGGCCATGTAGATATGTCTCCCCGCGCTCTCCTCCCCGCAGCCCACTATTAATAGGGTTCGTGCCTTTCTTTTATATCGTGAACATAATTCAGCGCTTCCTTGTTTCCCTCGTCGACTCGCAGCGAATGGTGTTGTTTGTCTAATATTCGTATATGTGTGTACATGTACCCCCCCCCCCCCTCCGCCCCTCGGCAGACCCCGGCCCGCGCTAGCGTATATATATATGTTTTTTAATTTTTTAAATATATAGTATATGTGTGTATGTTTTTGCTTTTTTGCTTTTTTTTCCATCCCATTTATTATTATCTCCGCACTCTTGTCTTCCTCCCTCCCTACGCGTAACTCAGATCCGGGGTCACAAAGTAGGCTCCTCTCCCTTCTCCCCCACTACGGTTCTGGCCTTGATTTTTATCGCGCAGAGGGCTCAGCCTTCCCCAACGCTCGTCGATCTTCATCGAATTTTGCTAAATCACGCTCTCGCGCTTTCAGCTACGAGTACGAGTCAAGATATTTTTTCCGAGAAAAAGTCCCTATATACTATATACGAGCATGCACTCGGGGGGGTTCGAACTCGTGACCTTGACGCTAACAAGCTTCGTGGTTACCTGCTACGAAGCCCACCGGGGCGATGTATGTACGTACAGTATGTATGCATATATATATGTGTATGTATGTATGTATCATATGTATTATGTGTGTATGTATGTATGTATGTGCGGTAGAAGATAGCCCATTTTAATGAGGAGATATTGATGCGAGAAGGCCGCAGGCCTTCGAGCATCAATAGATGCTCTTCATAATGGTTGGGTGTCTGCCCGTGGGTGTGTGCCCCTGCTCACGAACAGACACAAACGGACAAAAAACAGTTCTGAAAACTGCCACAGCGTGGCTTTATTTACTGGATTGCTTAATATTGAGGTTTGTCTGTCTGCTCGTCTGTCTGCTCGTCTGTCTGCTCGTCTGTCCCTCGTTCGCTTTGCTTTTTTTTGGCGCGAGACGCGTACACTCAACCGATTCAGACACGCTCGGGACTGATAGAGGCCCGCTATTTGTGCCGACCGTCCTGTGCTGCTCGTGTCGAAAGCCGTGCCGAGATCGGAGAGCTAGGCGGTAGTGACTGTCATAATTGGTTACCACAGTGACAATTGTCACTGAGATTATTTTCCTGGCGGGAGTCAACCCTCCGCACTGAAGAACACACACACACACTCTGCAGACGAGCCGCCCACACGCACAGATTGCAACCACAGCACCACAACCACCACCACCACCACCCACCACCACACGACCCCCAGCCACCACCACCAGCCAAGCAGCAGGGGCACCTGAAGCTTGTGGCTCGTGCTCGTGGTGGCTGGGGGTCGTGTAGTGGTGGTGTCGTGGGCCTGTGGTGTGTGATGTGTGTGTGACTTGGCTGAGCGTTTGCTGTAATGGCATACCAGGTACTCATATATATTATTGCTGTTTTTGAGTCGCTGTCATCGAACGAGAAGAGCAAGAGCATCACCACCACCACCACCACCACACATGTGGCCATTCGGCTAACCTTGAAGCACCCTTAGCGGCGAGGTACCTTGTCAGACACCTTGGGGGGGGTGCTGCACCATTTTAGTGTGGCAAATAACAGCCACTTGAAACGAAAAAGTGAAAATATCTTGTTGATCCCGTGCGACATTACCCATAGCGTTTATAGTCATAATTTATTAACCTTTTTATTTTTTTAAGAGTAAATGCTCGACGTGAAAAAATGTCCAAGACTTGGGACACAAAAATGACTTAACTTACTTGATTAAAGTATAGATTTCCATCCAGAATGCAAAGACAAAAAATTGCCAGCATTAACAACTACCAAAATAAACACTATCCAATCGGCCATAATTTTAGTCGATTATAGTGTACATTTTTTTACGTGGAAAAAAATACTTCCAAGACACCTACACTAAAAACAAAATATTAACTTGATTAAAGTATAGATATCCAACCATATAAAAAAAAAATCGCCAGCATCAACAACTCCCAATAAAATCACTATTTTATCGACCCTAAATTAACTTGATTATAGTATGCATTTGTTTTGAATGTTGTTTTTAGCCGAGGCTATCACACAAAATTGAGCTAATTGACATGATTATAGTATAGATTTCCAGCCTGAATAAAATAAAAATAAATTGCTATCATTAACAACTACGAAATTAAACACTATCAAATCGGCCATAATTTGAGTCGATTATAGTGTACATTATTTTACGTCGAAAAAAAATGCTCGAAGGCATGTACACTAAAATGAAGGTATACGAGTAAAGTATAGACTTCCAACGTGAAAAACAAAATCGCCTTAACTGACTTGATTAAAGTTTAGATACAGCATACAATTTTTTTTTGCCATCTTTAACAACTGCCACAAACAACTCTATCCTATCGACCATAATTTGACTTGTTGTTTGAATTGTACACTTTTTGCGCTGAAAGAAAGGTTTTTCAGACTCTCGAAAACCCATGTATTGATTTGATTAAAAACTGGATTTGCAGACCGAAAAATGTAGCTGGTATAGGTTTTTGACATCATTAACAACTGCCACAACGAAAAGGATGACGTCGACGAGTATTTGACTTGATTATAGTATTTATTTGTTTTTACGATAAAAAATTATAGTCAAGACTGCCACACAAGATTGAGTTGGTTGACTTGATTGAAAGAAGTATTTCAGCCAGAAAAGAAATATATCGAATATCAGCACGATTAACAACTGCCACAATAAAAACATTTATGTCGACGGCAATTTGACTTGATTATAGTATAATTTGATTCTCGATAAAACATTTATCAAAACTTCTACAGTAAAAAGAGTTGGAAGACTTGGTTAAAATACGGGTTTCCAGGCGCAACAAAAAAATCAAAACTGTCAGGCTAATTATTATGCAGTCGGAAACGTGGATCGAAAAAGCCGGTTTCCGATTGGAGACACAATCGGGCTTTCTTACGTCGTATACAGTTGAAAAAGAGGTTTTTCGATCCCAACTTTTTCGATTGAGAAATCCAATATAATAGGGGATCGGAAACTGGGTTTTTCGATCCTCTCAATCCGATGGCATACGAATTAGCCTCAACATTAATAACTGCACAAAAAACACTGATATATCGACCATAATTTGACTTGACTATAGTGTACATTTTTTCGTGCTCGAAGTAATTGTTGAGACTTCTACACTAAAATACAGGTATTGACTTGATTATAGTATGGATTTGAAGAAATATCAAGTAAAAACTTTCGGCAGCATTAACAAACTTCACGAAAATAACGATTGGATTCTCACTGACTTTACTTGATCATAGTATACATTTGTTTTCGATGAAAAAGTTAATAGACAAGAGTCGTGCGCGAACAACCAACACCAATCGTAGCTGTTAGGCACCTGTTTTGCTCGTGCCCAGTGACCGAGTGTCCCCTATCGATCGATAGCGATGCTTTTACTTGCTGCATTGATGGGCTAGCAGGTAACCACGAAGCCTGTTAGCGTCGAGATCGTGAGTTCGAGCCCCCCCGAGTGCATGGTCGTAGGGACTTTTCTCGCAAAAACATATCTTGACTAGCGGAAAGCGCGAGAGCGTGAGTTAGCAAAATCCGATGAAGATCGACGAGCGTTGGGAAGGCTGAACCCTCTGCGCGATAAAAATGAAGGAAAGAACCGTAGTGCGGGAGGAGGGAGAGGAGCCTACTTTATGACCCCGGATCTGATATACGACTATTAATAGGGAGGGAGAAAGACAGAAGTGCGAAGATAATAAATAGGATGGAAACATAAAGTGAATCAGCCAATAATAGGTATATCTACGCACTTTGAGCCATTTATAGGTACACTGCGTAATGTGCACCGTAAACGGCTTCCTGGCCCGCCTAATATTGGGCCTGCGCTCCATTGTACCTATAAATGGCTCCAAGTGCGTAGGTACACCTATCCTCGGCTACTCATTCCACGTATCACCTATGTTTGGATACAAGTATACCTATAAATGGCTTGAACGATCACTTTTTGGCAACTGAAATATAGACAGGCGGCCACACCAGATGCCGGGTCTGTCAACCAGCCGACCGTACCTGTCATCCAGAGGTGGTATTAGTCGTTTGGGCCACATGCCTTTAATGGGTGTGATCGCGATGCGGAGAAACAGCAATGACGAGAGTGTCCATGCCATTATGCTGAAAGTACAATGCATATACTGTAGTGCAGTATATAGGAGAAACTTTGGTATATAGTATCCATGTACAGAGTAATACCATACAGTTGAGAGTGTCTGAGTTGCACAGCCGTTGGCGCGGTCCGGAACAACTTTACATAGCAAACGTGGGTGAATATATATGAGGAAAACAGGTACGATCGGCTGGTTGACAGTCCCGGCATCTGGTGTGGGCCGCCTGTCTATATTTCAGTTGCCAAAAAGTGATCGTTCGAGCCATTTATAGGTACAGTTCAATCCAAAAATAGGTGATACGTAAAATGAGTAGCCGACAATAGGTGTACCTACGCACTTTGAGCCATTTGTAGGTACAATGGGGCGCAGGCCCAATATCAGGCGGGCCAGGAAACCGTTTCCGGTGTGCATTACGCAGTGTACCTATAAATTGATCAAAGTACGTAGGTATACCTATGTTTGGATAATGCCCAAACATAAATTAGTAAATAAAATGAATAGTCCCCGGTTAAAACACGCCTTCAGAAAGGTATGAAAACCACTTTTTTGTCGCGGGGGCGAATTCGCTTTGGTACGCGCAAGCGTCTGCACTTCGTGTCTGGTTGATTGCTTGTCAATGGAAAGAACCAGGAAGGCGCCTCTGAGCAGTATGGAGTGGGAAGCTTGGGCGTGGCAGAGGTTGTGCGACTGACGACAGCGACACGAGTGAGAGGGTGAGTGTTTCAGATCCTTTATGCTTTGAAAGAAAACACCTCTTCTTGCGGTACAGCAGCAGCAGCAGCAGTGCCATGAGCAACCACATATCAATTCAGAGTTGCGATGTACCTCGCTCAGCACAGTGGTGATCCCCGAAGGGGTAAAGGCGTTTGTCTGCCTCCCATCACGCGTAGTGTTCTTACTTTCGCCCCTCCTAACCCACCTTCGGCTATCTGATGTACCATTCTGCTCGACTCGAGCAAGGAGAAAAGTATTTTAGGGTGCAATATTGAAAAATTCCTTTTATTTTTTCTCAACGGCCAGCGACGACTCCAAAACTCTTTTTACTTTTTACTGCATAATAAAGTACAGACGCTCCGGTTCCTTTTCGAGAAAAAAAACTTCAGATACTGCGTACAGCGTACTGCACAGCAGTGCGAGTACAGGACTCCTGATAAGAAACAAGCTAATAAGAAATCCAGGCTGAGATTTAGAGGAAAATAAGAATTTCGAAAGTCGTTATTTTTAAATTAGTAGGGCTGGGCACTGGCTGACTCAGTCAGTGTATACTGTCGTCAAAATTATTCAGTATATGCTGGATTGCAGCAGTATATTGTCTCTCCTTTCTCTTACGTATCTCCTTCCGAAACGCATTTGGTGCGTTTGCGTACTATAATATGGCGTGTTTCTCGGACGTACATGCGAAAAAACTCGTACTGGCAAGTATTCTGGCCGGGTCAATCAGTAGATCGATACTGCCAATAGATTACTACTGCCAGTACATACTGTGCCAGTGCCCAGCCCTAGAAATTAGTTTACAAATCATCCTCTTTCAAATAAGAAACCCAGCCTGGACCAGAGTTCCTGTTTCTTATAGAGTGTCCTGTAATGTAAAACGTCTATGTACTCGCCAGCAGTAATCATGTGCTATATCCCTACAACCCTATTATCCTGCCGTCGACGCTGTCTCCTGCTGCTGTTGCTCCGGTGCTGCTATACTGCTACTACAGTACTGCTGCTGCTGTGCTGCTGTTACTTCCTGTTTTTTATTGAGTGTCCTGTAATGTAAAACGTCTTCGTACTCGACAGAGGTATCTCCCCTATTCTCCTGTCGTCGACGCTGTCTACTGCTGCTGCTGCGGTGCTGCTATACTGCTACCGCTGCTGTGCTGCTGCTACTGCTGCGGCTGTTGCTTCTGTTGTCCCTGTTGTAACGACACGCTGCATATGCTCTCCCAGCAGTATATACTCCCGAAATGCTGCCCATGCCCAGTTGCTCCCCCCGAAAGTGATTTCCTCCTACTCCCGCGGCTGGAACCATCCGTGAATACTTTATGCTTCGAAATGGGGGTTTAAATTGTGGAAACGGTGCATAGATGGTCGAAGTGTATTTCGTCCTTCAAAGTATCCGCAGTAAAACCCACATACTGCGAGTACCTGAAGTATTGTTTTCTCGGAAGTACGTTACTGCTGTACTCCCACTGATGGTAAAGGGGGGATCTATGCAATGTTAATGTTTCACAGAGTCTCCCAGTATGCCTCATATTCCGAGTACACTTGGAGTCTCAAGTACAATTCATGCTCCGAGTATCGGGAGTGTTGCTGTACTGGCGGCCTGATTAATGCGAGTACGGAGCGGACGAGCAGTAGTGACGGCACATACCCTGCTAGTACTGGCAGTATGAGCACTACAGAGGCCCCGAGTACAAGCAAAACACTCAGTACGAACATCTGAAGTACTACAGTCTCGCAGTAAAAACTCACGAAATTCAGCTAGCGCTGGAAGTACTTCGATTGCTCCCCGCTTAGTGGTGTACGTTCACACACCACACCAACATGTATGTGATGTAGCGTTTTGGGGTGCCCGCCGACCAGCTTTTGGAAACGATGTATTCCTCATGTATAACATAATACAGCACGTACACGTTCGTGCTGCTTAATTCACGGATGTTGTCGTTCCGTTCGCGCTCATGCTCTCTGCTTGAACCCTAAAACTCGCATGTAACGCTATACATTCCCTTCGCGCTGCTCGATTTGATACAGCATTATATGGTACCGCCTTTTTCAGGTCGCCACGGGCAGCCGGCGGCGGGCGCACGGGTTGCATGAACAAAGGTGATTTCGACACCCATTTCAACCCCCCCCCTGCCTACCTGCTCCCGGCGCTTTTCATACACTGTTTCCAACATGTGTTGTCATCGTGTATTTCACTGTTGTTTTGGCGTGATATCGGCATTGACACTTGAAAATAGGGCAGTTTGTTTTGTTTCAACTGGTACAGTAGTACACCCTTCTGCTCTTATTTTTTTTCTTGCGATAACACAACGCTGTTGTCTGTGTCCTTGTGTGCTGTTACGTACCGAGAATCACGCCCTTCTATTTTCCGTCTTGTTTCAGATTAGAGTATTTAGGTCATACTTTTCAGATATATATGTACCAGGTATTGATTTTGGAATTGATTCGTATTTTTAGTGTGTAGGTATACTACATTTTACATATGATTGGCGTCTTGTTTCGGTGAGAGCAGCTTTTTGTTCTGCGCATGTCGGGCATTTCGTTAAAGCTTTGCGATGCTGTTTAGCCGTATGTATGCTGGATATTTTTATATTTTTGAAAATGGGACACCAGCGGTGCTCACTGATTAATATACATACTTACGTGAGCGTCGCCTGTTCCTATGCAAAATATCAGGAGGTGCAACCGGCCATTCTGGGAACGCCGCGGACCAGGCTTGGAGTGGCGCGGCCACGCAGGTTGGGGATAGCGCCGCCGGCCAGGGGCTAGTCGTGGCTGAAGCAGAGCAGCAGTAAACCCCCACGTCCTTTATCCAGATAATAAATCGCGTAGTCGGTCGGTATTGCTCGTCATAGATTTATGGGTGCCGCTGTATGCTCTAGAGTATAAACTTGTTGGTATCACGCAGAGTTTGGCGTTTTATTGGGGGGCGTGGGACTCGTGGGTGCATGTGTTTTTCATGTAAAATACGATGGTGATCTCGGGTGCTGTGTGCTGGCAGTATACGGGCACTCAGTAAAACTGACCAGGTAGCATACAACCAGCGCTCGCAATCACAAATATCTTCGCACTGTTATAAGGGCAGGAAGGGGTTCGATGATGCGATGCACGGTGCCGCGGCATTCTTAATAAAATGATCACGCAGAATTTCGCGTTTTTTGTTGGACGGATGGATGCGGTGTCGTTGAGTTTGTTGTTTATAGGGGACGGAAAGATGGGACCGTGTCGTGGACGCGTGCATGTTCGTAGCTTCAGCTACGTCCACGTATATCATAGAATGCCATGTTAGTATTTTAACGCGGAGTTTCGCGATTCTTCGAATATTAGGCGTTGGATGCCACGTTTTATAGCATATCTGAAAAGGATGTCAGCTGTGTCCAGCGGACGAATCTATGTCGTGTGGGATAGTTTTCATAGAAGCGATCGTGTGTGTTGGTAACCTCTGAAACCAGTGTTGTTATGGCTCCCACTTTGCCGCCACAACTTTCAGTAGTTTCCTTGAGAGCTGTGTAGGGTAAAGAAGATGTATGGTATCACGCTGGGTTTGGCGTTTGTCGGAGAGCTGTTGTGGATTTTGCGGAAATGTGATCGTGAGTTGATATATAGCCTCGGGTATGATTTGTGATCGGCACTGCCACCGCAACTTAAAAATATTTCATGTGTGTTTTGAGTGTTGTTGTACTGCGTATGCAGCCCCACAAACATTGATAATATATACATTTTCGTATGATCCATCTGGTATTTTATTGGTTGCGGAAAGCAAATACGTATTTCATGGGTAGAGACAACAAATAATGCATGAATCAGTATTACCTCGAGTATCTCTCCTGTTGATACCGCAGAGGCGTCGTGCTTAAATTCGTTGTAACAGTTACAACAACGCCAATGCCACCACTCTTCCGGGTATATGAAAAGCAACATCGATAAGTTTGACAATCTTCAGGGTACCAACATCGCTAACGTCCACACCCCGCTAACCGTAGTGATGACGCTAGGTCCGACCTTGGCTAAGGCACTGACCTCGGGAAGGTTGAAATGAGTACGACCTTTCCGGCTACACAGATAAATCAGGGGACTACCTTTCCAAGTATACACCTTCCGGAAGGTCGAAATATTTTCGACCTTGGCGAATAGCCGAATGGCCACATGTGCACACGGAAACCTTTTTTTTAGTGACCGGCAAGTAGTTGATGGGTGTGCGTGGTGGGTGAGAGAGTTACTGGGTGGGTCGGTTGGTCCCTGGGCTGGTAGTCCCACCAACGCCAACACCACCCACCAACATTTCTTGTTAAGCGATGCGTGTCAGCGCACCAACCTTGTACAGTGGGTAGTACGTGGATCGCTGGGCTGTGGGTGTTTGTGTGGTGCATATTATATGGAAACGACGAAAACTGGCAGGGCATCATGTATATGTGTACTATTAATACTACTCTGTGTACTGGGCAGGTCACATATTGGAATAATATTATATTACGAAAATGCGAAAACAAAAAAAAAAAAGGTACCATAATGAGAACTGAGCAGGTACAGCAGCAGCTATTAAAGTACAATGCAAAGAAAAATACTTGAAAAAGATGGAGTATAAAAAAAAAACTGGAACCGGGGTATTAAAAAATAGAAACTGGTACTTGTATATACATACCAGGTATATTATATACGTATTACCGAAAATCGCGAAAAAAAAAAAAAAAACTGGTACAATAATGACGAACTGAGCAGGTACAGCAGCAGCTAGTACAATGCAAAGAAAAATACTTGAAAAAGATGGAGTATAAAAAAAAAAACTGGAACACGGGGTATTAAAAAATAGAAACTGGTACTTGTATATACATCCCAGGTATATTAATATACCGTATAATAGATAGAAACAGCGTACATATGTTATATATAATAGACTACTGCTGTGTACTGGGCAGGTCAAATACGTAACCTTTGTACAGGAGTGGATCGTAGGTATACGTGAAAAAAAACAAAATGGCACAATGGTTCCAAGATCAAGTTATCGTAAAAAAATGAAACAAAATTAAGAAGGAAAGCAGCAGCAGCAGCAGGGCCGGAAACGTCAGGGCATCATGTTTGTGTACTCGGCAGGTCAAATACGTACGTAGGTATACGTGAAGAAAAAGGAATAACAAAATGCAAAGAAAAAAAGTACCTTATACAGTATACAGCAGCAGCAGCAGCACAGCAGCACCCGTGCTATCAATGTCATAGAGTATCTAGTAATATTAAAGATATAATATACACAGCAGTATGTATATATTTATATGTAAATGATACATGATCGTCTCGTCTCTCGAGAGAAGTAATGCACAAACGGCAAAAAAGCCACAAATCATCGCTCGCGAGCACCGTATGGGACATGTCTCCCATAGGCCCCAACCTTGCCCTGTTGCTTGCTCTACACAACACAACAACCGGTGGGAGCACAGAGGCTCGGGAGGTGTGCTACAGTATGATACGGACAAGCGGTGCTGGATTTTGCTAACGGGGCGCCGGCGACTGCTGGTGGCCCGCTACGGTACGCTCTCGCCGGCTTGGTGTCGTGGAGGATGCGCTGTTCAGAAGACTACTCGTACGAGTTACTCGTACGAGTCGTATGGAGACGTACTCGTACCACCTTGCTTGTAGAGCGCGACAGGATGACAGATCGCCGTGTATCATTTCAATTTCACCACACTGCTGTAGCAGCACTAGCAGCACTAGCAGCAGCGGCGGCGCGCCGCCACGGTCTATATATGTCGGGCGCGTGGCGGGCTTGGAGCGGAGCGTGCCGGCGCGGTGTCGCGCGTAGGTCGTGGGCAGCAGCAGAGCAGCCACGACGACACGACGACAAGAATCAGTTGGACCAAAATCGAAAAAAGCAAAACGGAAAGCTGTTGCTTCTGCTGCTCTGCTGCTGCTCTGCTGCTGTTCTGCTGCTCCGCTGTGCTGCTGCCGCTGCTGCTGGGGCTGCCGCTGCTGCTGGGGCTGCCGCCACGTAGCTGCAGCCACCGGTCGCTGCTGCTTGCGGTCGTGGGATTGCAGCTGCGGCCTGCGGTCATACCCCTGCCGCCGCCACCGTTGCTGGGCTGCCGTTCCTCTTACGCTACTTTTTGTTTTCGTTTCGTTTGTTTTCTTTGGTTTGGGTCGATCTTAACGAGAAAAATATTTTTCTGGTTTTCTCGGAAATTTCGGTATTTTCTAAAATGGGTTCTTAACAAGTACGAGCTTCAGTTGCCTCGCTAATAATCGTCCACCAGGCACAAAACCGTCACTACAGCAGCAGCGCTCTCGGTAACCATCCGTGTGGTGGTCCCACAATGGTCGGCCTGGCTCGTAGGCAGGTATCGGTGCCTCGGAGAGTGGAATCCACCACCAACTCGTCGCGCTACGACGCCCAACGCTACAAAGGCTTGAGCTACAGCCCTCCGCGAGCTCGGTCGGTCGGGTACCTCGGTGCGGTCACTGTGTCAACTCGATTGTGAGAGCTCAAAAAGCTTTTGCGCCTTCTGCGCTCGGCTATGGCCTGTGGAGGACCTCGGGGACAACCCTGGCCAGCCCTGTGTGTTCGTGAGGGGTGGCACGGCTGGCACGGTGGGGCTGCCCGATCGTACCCATAAAAACCAGAAATTTACGGGATTACCAGAAAAACTTGGAGGCCTGTTTTTTCGGGGATGAAGTTTTTCTGGTGAAAACCAGAAAAAAACCAGAAAAAACCAGAAATTTCTGGAAAAACCCGAAATTCACTCCTCGTTAAGATCGACCCTTTGTCGCTATTTTCCTCACCTCACTCCCTTAATTTATTTTCGGAGGCGTTCGCCTGCAGATTGTTTACTTCTATCGCAAACACACCGAAACCGATGAGGGGAAGGGAATTCACTTTTTTGGGGAAGGAAAGATGTTTGTTTTTACTTCTATCGCAAACATCTATTGAAATTTTTTACCGTTTATACCTGTAGATTCACAAACAGGAGATAGAGAAGGAATGTGTTGTGTTGAATATGTGTGTGTGTGTTCTTCACATTAAACCTTCCTTTCTACCCGTCGACATCCAGCACACCCAGTGTCCGTGCCGATTCTTCATCCTAAAAAGGTACCAGTTCTTTCTGTGGTCACAAAACTACGGCACAGAGATACTACGCTCAGTGCAGTGTGTGTGTGTGTGTTCTTCACATTAAACCCTTCTTTCTACCAACTCGACATCAGTACACCCAGTGCCGTGTCCTGATTCTCAATCCTAAAGGTACCAGTTCTGTGGTCACAAAACTACGACACAGAGATACTACGCTCAGTGCAGTAAGCAGAGCAGACAATGCAACTAAGCAGAGCAGACAATTCAATGCCATATAGGACAGGCAAGACCTACCCTGCTAGCCAATCCAGGTGCATACAAGAGAAAAAAAAAGAGAAAAGAAAGAAAAAAGCGAAAAGGAAAAATAACAGAAAGTAAACATACTGAAGCAAATCAACAATCAAGCAACCAAACAAAAGCATGACAAAATGAAAAGAAAAAAAAATGTCGTGCTTCTCCCAGATGAGATGCGACATCTAGTTAAAAGAAACCAAATGAAATGAAACGAAACGAAATGAAATGAAATGAACCGAAAACAAAACAGTGCCAACAAAGCAAGACTAAGAACGACTTGAAAAGACAGGCAGCCAGAGCACACCAAAAGTACCTTCCAGCCAGCTGAGGCAGGTTTATGTGCTGACACATATCGCTTAAAAATACAAAACGATCCAATCAATATCAATTGCAGGAACACAGCAAAAAGAGAAAAACCGCCAACGCAGTAGGAACACAGCAAAAAGAGAAGAACCGCCAACGCAGTAGCTTAATGCAGTTAGGAGTTTGACCACTTGAAGGCGTCTGTCACGCTCCTCATTCCACCCGTTCTTGTAATAATGGGGAACATAAAATATCACCTGGCCTAACTATTAAAATATATTATGACAGGGACCAGAGACGTTGGTTGGTACTACTACTACTACTACTACTACTACTGATGAGTGAGGTAGACTTCCGTGGTGTCAGACTGAAGGAGAAGGCCTTCAGAGAGCTTATTTGGTTCGGAGGGGAAAAGGCAGTGGCAGTGCAGCAAGCAGTGGTTCGCATCAAGGACTCAAGAATAACATATATATATATATATATATGTATATATTATGCCCTTTTTTATTTGCTCCGGGCGAGACGGAAGAACAATCCCAAGAAGAACTGAACAAAGAGAGGGGCATCTGGTCGCAACGATTTGTCAATTAATCCAGGTCTGCTCCTCCTACAGCATACTACATTGTATAATATCAAAACCCGTAGTTCGCGCGATCAAAGTATCCAACTCAGCTTGCAAACATGATGAGTCGAGTTTCGATAAAATCCTCAATCTCTCACAGCTACGAGTAGCTGTCTGTGTGTGTGTTTTTTTTTCTAATATAGATCTGACAGCACTAATCTAACGGATACCTGGTGTACCGCAAGAGGAGTCGCGCACTGACTATGCAAATTATGCATAATAAACAAAATGAACTTGAAACAAAACCCGAACAAAATCCTCTGAAATTGATAATTAAGTCGATTTCAGCCATTTTTTTTCAATGAATCGAGTCGAAGTTCATCGGATTGGTCGAATAATTAATCACCAAGAAGGCATTTTATGTAATTCCGGGCCAGCGCAAGTCGATCCGATCGAATTGCAAGAAAGAATCCCAAAGTACTTGGTTGGGCTATGTTTGTGGTATGCGGTTGCTCGATACTGATTTCCCGTATGTGACGGTTTCATGTATTGTGGGGTTTTGTATTATGTGTCGGGGCATTATTCAATATGCCTCGTGCCTGGAGGGATGAAGCTGGTCCTACGGGATCAGTCTGCGATAACTATGATGCGACCCGGGCTTTGATGATAACATACTGCCCGTATACATGTGCGGGTGGAGCGTGACAGAAAGGTACGGCTCACTCCTGTGTGGTGTTAATGATGGGCCTTTGACGACAGGTACTGGCTCTGCTTGTGTGTGTATATTTGGGTATCTGGTGATACGAGTATATTATCTACTACTCCTCCTTGACGACCCATGGTATAGGCACGTGGTTACACAGAACACGTTTGACAGCGGCGTACAGAAACACGATCATCGTATTGCTTCGGGCCCGGAGGCCGCTGGAGTGCTATACTGTGTGAGAGGGGGGGTGGTATAAGGGGGAATTGACTATGGAGATGGTCGTTGATTTCGAGGATTTCGAGCGGCCGTATGGGCAGCAGCAGCAGCAGCAGCAGCAGCAGCAGCAGTTTGAAGGCACCTGGCCCCATCAGCGGCAACAGCAGCGGCGTTGGGGTGGAGGTCACAGTTACCAGCAGCAGCAGCAGCAGCAGCAGCAGGGGAAGCAGCAGCAGCAAGCGAAGCAGCAGCAGCAAGCGAAGCAGCAGCAGCAAGCGAAGCAGCAGCAGCAAGCGAAGCAGCAGCAGCAAGGGAAGCAGCAGCAGCAGCAGCAGCAGCAAGCGAAGCGGCAGCAGTATGGATGCGCCTGGCCGCATCAGCGGCAACAGCAGCTGCGTTGGGGTGGAGGTCATAGTCAACAGCAGCAGTATACCTTTSGTGGACAGCAGCACCAGCTGCAGTACGGTGGCGCCGCGCAGCAGCAGCAACTGCAGCAGCGGCGGCGCCAGCACCAGGGCACTGGTTGTGCACGTATCACCGGACATGGGTGGTACCAGCCGGAGTCCCCTCCACGTCCAGGACCGTCTATGAGCGGTTTTGTCACGTGCGAACGTTGTGGCGCTCGAGGGCAGGAGGCAGCGATTTGTTTTGCACCAAACAGCGTGTGCGATGG
The DNA here is from genome assembly GCA_008828725.1 of Saccharina japonica. NCBI lineage: Eukaryota > Phaeophyceae > Laminariales > Laminariaceae > Saccharina > Saccharina japonica. The sequence continues at coordinate 1,137 of MEHQ01003018.1, read as the reverse complement.
GTTTGTGGCCTATGGTTACATGCTCAGGCAGTGCACTGCCCAGCCCACTATCGTCTACGCGCCGGACTACAGCAACACAACTACTAGCGTCCTCGCCACACATACCAGCCAATTGTTGACTTGCCTGGGTCAAACGGGAACGTCTCGCTCTCCTACCCAGTTACCATAACCACACACATAGCTGCGATCCACTATACCAGGGGTACAAGCTCACCACAACTACAGCAGTCCTGCTCAAATATGCCGGCCAAGAACACAGAGAAGCACAAAAACAAAACAACAGACCAAGAAAATACAAGTCCACTGAATCCACCAACAAGAAAGTTGGCGACTAAATTAACATGCCTGCTTCCTGGATCAAATGGAAAAGATTGCACTCCGCTGCCGCAGATGCTGATGCTGCTGCTCCCCTCTTCCACGAGCTCCACCTCTGGCGTCCGTCGTCAACCTCCCCCCCCACGCCTATCCCGTTCCTCTGGTTTCCCTGGGTCGAAGGGGTACGAGCACTCTGAGCCCAAACCAATCTGCGCCATCCGCCGCCCACACCGTCCCCACCGAGCTCCACCTCAGGCAAAGCAACACCAAGCTCCACCACCTTAGGCTCAGCACCACCAAGCCCACCCCCTCAGGCCCAGCCACTCCAACGTTCCACCACCGTCAGCCTCAGCAAACCGAGCTCCTCTCTCCTCAGCCTCGGGCTGTGCTGTACAGCATGAGCGAGCTTCCTCACCTCAGGCTCAGGCTGCTGCTTACAGAGCACGCAGCGGCTCACGCCACCACCGAGCATCGTGCTGCCTCGGACGCAGCCACACCAAGCTCGTCGAAGCTCCGGTACGGAACACCAATTCCTCCTACTCGTCGCTTGGCGGACTGCAACCTCTCCCACCAGGCTTGCTTGTGCAGGAAGGTACGCGGTCGAGGTCCATGATACATGTTCCACAGCTCCTCGCGCGCAGCCGCTCTACGGGCTCCCTTTCCTTGTTGACGACATCCAGCTCCAACATCAGGTCCTTCATCATCTGCTGCCGAAGCAGTTCCTCTCCCCTGGCATAGCACTACCCCTCCTAGTCCGACCCCGGCACTACTGCCAGCTGTACCTGCGGCTGCTGGAGCGCCGGCGTTCCAGCCTGAGGCACG
>MEHQ01001695.1:0-47500 GCA_008828725.1 Saccharina japonica | reverse complement strand
CGTGTGTGTTGCTGTGTGCGGTGCGCAGAAAAAGTTAACCCCACTGCCTATAATACACACAAAACAAGTACACGTGTGCCCCCCTGTACGATATATCTAATAACCTACCGGGCGAGATTTATTTACGAGTAGACTATAGGCTGAGATGTGCGATGGGGTCAAGTTTTCCCAAAGAATCGACAATTTTTCGACGTACATACTGAATCTCGTCATCATCCATACACGCCAAAAAACAACTATCTGGACCGCAGATCCTTCATCATCACCGGAACGACTGCTACTTAGACTGGCTGAGTCACGAGAAAGGCGGCACGCAACCTCACGAGAGACGCACCTGCTGACTGCGTTGAGCCCCAGTAGTGCAGCTGCCGCTCCCTTTAGCTCTTCGTCGCGTGCGCTCGCCATCGCTGGCAGATGGATGGATCCCTCCGGGCGTCAAGAGAAAAAAGTGGTAATGATTCGTTCCAGCCTTGTTGCTTATAGTAAAATGTAGACAGAACGGACGGCAACGCCCCGTTTCACCGCCAGTGCTTCGATCCTCGGCAGATTGCTCCTCTTGTGCTGTCTGTCAACTTCGACCAAGAAAAACCAGAGGTCTCTCGTGCGGAAAGCGTTCCTCTGGTGGGCCTCTCTCTTTCTCTCTCTCGCGCTCGCTCCCGCTCTCTCTGTTCCACGTGGTGCTCGGGGTAAAACACAGTCTGCTGCTGCTGCTGCTGCTGCTGCTGCTGCTGCTGCTGCTTGTCTGCCTGCTGCTGCTGCCGCTGCTGCTGCTGCTGCTGCTGCCGAAAGAAAAAGAAACAGGGAGACAGGACCTTTTCGGATTGGACTGGTCGCTATGCAGTATGCGGCCTCACCAGAGCGCATTCTCAGAAAAAAATTCACGACAAACACAGACTTTCGTATTTTGCCATGTCTTCGCGTATGTCGAACTTGCAGTTACCTTGCGGTAACTTGTCCCTAACTTGCACTCACCGATACTAAATTGTAGTGAAATTCAAAATCCCCGAAGCGGTAACTTCTACCGGTAACTAATTCACCCCAGGAAAGTAACTTTTTTTTACGCGGTGTTTATTATTGTTCGAGTCAGTTGGATTTTTATAGAGGTTTTTTGTTTATTCAGTTTTTTTCGGCCGGGAGAAAGTTCCTAAAGAATCTGGTTTTGGCGCCAGACCACGGCGAAACGGAGAAAAAGAATGAAAGATCTAGGTTTCGGTGAGCGCGAGCCACTGGAAACGTCCGGTCCTTTCTTGTGGCTGTTGCAAAAACGTAAAAAGATGCGAAAACGATCAAAAATATGAAAAATGAGTTATATCTTTCGGGACAAGCTGGACAAAAGCAGCACGCTTCTGCCCCATGACGTATGAATATAACCCTGGTACCTGCTGGTACCTGGTATCCAGTATCGAGTATGATGAATGAGACAGTTATGAACCAGTGTAGTCACCCCACCAGACCGCAAGAAGAGGAGAGAAGGAACGGAGAGACGGAGAGATGGGACCGGACAACTGGACGTCTCTTCTCTGGTGGCTGACCTGCTCAAGCAAAATGACCAAAATACTTGCTGTACATTCGGCATCCATCCAGCGTTCAGAGTTCAGCGTGTGATGAGGCAAATACTACGTAACACCAGCACGGCGGCAGTTGGTTGGTTGGGTTGTTGATGGTTGTTGTTGTTGTTGTTGTTGTTGTTGTTGTTGTTATTGTTGTTGTTGTTGTTGTTGCCCGTGGCTGCTGCAGCTAGCTGCTGCTGCTGCTGTGAGCTGTGAGGAATGGTCGCGGTGCTTGCTGTGTGGTTTGCTGTGTGTGGGTGGAGAGGACACGGAATCATCTCGACGACCACCGGACTAACTACTAAATGCCAAGCGATGATCATGTGCATCGGCCCCGTATAAGGATCATCATAGAATTCCAATAGAATTCGTTGTTTTCGTTTTCGTCCTGTTGTTGTTGCTTGTTGTTGTGGAGAGAGGCACCAGGTACCAGGTACGATAACAATATTGTTGGTGGCGATCGATGATGACCCCACCGCCCACCCAGACAATATTACTCACACAACAGCAAACAGAAGAATGTGACCGTACCGAGAGTAGGTGTGACGTCTCTCGGTGGGGGGCTGCTCGGCACCCTACTACTCACCGCATCACATCGCCGCCACAAAAGAATATATCCTAACGGGGGTCATCATCACTACCAGGGTACGCCGTATACCCGTATACTACCCGTAACTACGAGTATCTACGACGACTTGTGGAGAACTCTTCGGAGATACCACACAGGCGACCGGTGATGATATGCACGATGCGGGCGACCTCGCACACGTGAAACACTACGTACCATTCTTCTTCTCCTCACACTCTCTCACTCGCACCCTGTGTGACTCGCCCACAGCATCACACACACGATGGTTCTATTTTTATTTCGTTTTTCTTTTTTTTCCTTTTTTGCTGTGCCAGCCTTGTGCCAGCGAAGAATGTGTAAAGAAAGATCGGAATTTGTTTCGTCTGGTTTACGTTGGATTCTGTTGTGTGTGTCGTTTTCTGTGTACTGAAAACTGAAAACAAGGAAGTGCGTCTATAATACCTGGGGAGGGGGTGAGCGAGTTGATTTATTGAGTGAAAATAAATATGCAATTCGGTGTGCAATTTGGTGACACTTCTTCTATCGTGTCGTATTTCATAGAAGAACCGATGTAATATCGGAAATAATAGTGGAATCGGTAATCGTATCGGAAAGTTCCGATATATCACTAATAAGTGCAATGAAATGGTATGATATATCGGGAAAAAGAAGCATTCGATCCGATAAAGACGCATGCTATATATAAATAACGGTAAAGGCGCACCATGTTTTTCTGAGGGCACGTGGTCACTTTTGAGGAGGAGCTTTATACGTACACCTCACACCTCACCAAAAAACTGACTTCCTCCTTTTGGAGAGGAAAAAGCAAAGTACTATAATATTACGGAGGACCATATTATTAATTAAATGGAACCTACGGTGTAGACTAAAGTCTATATATTTACCTATTTTTACTAGCAATATTTGGTTCTATTTACTATGGTCCCCCGTAATATTAATATTATACGTACATCATACCCGATGAACAACCCCACGTATGATACGTACGTACGTATAAAATGAGGCATTTTCTGCAACAGAACACAAGAATGAGATTCCGACGAGTTTAAAAACTGGCCCCACGCATTTGGGGACAAACTACTTGAATTATTAGTATGTGATTTATTTTTGAGTTCTGAATTTTAGAACTGCAGTCCCGTTTTGGGGACAATCCACACTAATTCTAAGTAATTTGTCCCCAAAACGGGACTCCAGTCCTGTAAGGGTTAAGGAGCGCCCCATCGTTCAGAGAAGAATGGTTTCAGCCAAAAAGTGATGACCTCTATCGTAGCACGCGTCTAAATATATAATTTTCGTACGAGGCATGTGGATGTCCTACTCCGCATCTATCTATTAATACTATGTATGTACATATCCACGTGTCATTTCCACGCCATCATTAATATGGAGGGCTCCTGCCCCTCCCCATCCTCCCCCCCCCCCCCCAATCCGTCTCGGCATTGTAGGGATGCGAGGGTCTATGGCCATAGGACTGCGGCCATGCATTTATCTTGCACCTGGATTGCTAGCAGGGTAGGTCTTGCCTGTCGTCTGTGTCATTGCATTGTCTGCTCTGCTTCCTGCACTGAGCGTAGTATATATGTGTCGTAGTTTTGTGACCACAGAAGAACTGGTACCTTTTTAGGATGAAGAATCGGCACGGACACTGGTGTGTGCTGGATGTCGACGGGTAGAATAAAGACAGGTTTATGTGAACAACAACACACATGCGCAAAAAAGTACACCTCCAAGGTGTGCCCGACGTGCTCCGTCCCGGCATTGTAGGGATGCGAGGGTCTATGGTCATACCGCTACGGCCGTGCACGACATGAGTACACCCCCCCCCCCCCGCGTGCCCCAAGCCTCGCAACCTGTGGTGGCCCCTCCGCGCAAGCAGTTATCGGTGCACCAGGCGCGAAACCGCGACCTAGGTTACAGGGATTATTTGGTAAATAAAGTGCTCCTAGCCTGTGGGACCCCCCCCCCCGCCCCGCCCCTCCCACCATGGTCGCCGCCAGCTAGCTGGTCGCTCTTAATTCACTGGGGTTTCCAAAAAGTGATTGTTTTTTTCTACCACGAGAGTGGCGAGTTTTTTTGTCGCGTCCCGCCTTTCTTTAGCAACTACTACTACTGCTGCAAGGAAGGGCCGTGGCATACTCCCCGAGGAAGAACGTAGTAGTGCTTTGGCCTTTTGTCTTTTTCGCGACTGTTCCAAACATTGATAGATTAGTTCAGTGCGCATTGCAAGTAACAGGTGAAACTTGGCCATAAGGGTCGTTCTTATCGAGCAACTTTTTCCCAAAAATTCCAAATACATTTTTCGCGCAATTTTTAGGACTTCCATATTTTCCAAAAATAATTTCCAAATTTTGGAATGCGAAGCCTTCCAAATATTTTGCCCTCTGTAAAAATTCCAAATTTCCAAATAAATCCTGTTTTTTCTCGATTTTCCTGTTTTTTTTGGAAAATTTATTTGGAAATTTTGGAAAAAAGTTGCTCGATAAGAACGACCCTTATTATACAAGTGCTTCATCAGTGATCGGCAAAACAAAACGTACGACTCTGTCGACCGATAGCTGCTGTGTGGCAGGTACTCACCACACGTGTTGGCATGTACCAACCAAGATAGATGCTTACAGCCATCCGCCAGTTCCACGATATGGCATGCATTGCGCGTTTGCGTGCGTGCGCACAGATAGATGATGATGGTGAGCACTCGGAATGGTTAGATGTCACTCACGCAGGGGCTGCGACAATGGCTGCGTGCTGTCGCCGTTGCTGTTTGTTCGAAACGTATAATACGTGTTCTTCGCTGCTGTGATACACGGTGTTCTCGTACGCTTCAGCGAAGAGGAAGACATACTAAGCCACCCCGTCCGACTCGAGGAGGATGTGGTGGTCGGAAAAGAGGTGTCATTGGCATGCGTGCGAAGGGCAGGGTGGTGTATGCTGTACGCCGATGATGCAGGAATTGTCTCGAAGTCAGCGGAGGGACTTGCTAAAATGATGACAGTCATCGTGACTGTCTTCGAAGCAGCAGGCCTGACGGTTTCGGAATAGAAGACGGAGACAATGCTTCTACGAACAGGGGACCAGACATCCCCTGCTCCGCCGCTCGTTATCGAAGCAGCTGGTCAAAGGTACAGACAGACGACCCAGTTTTTGTACTTCGGCGGCATGATCTACGAAGACGCTGACCTCTCGCTCGAATCGAACGACGGATACGTCTCATGCGGCCATGAATCAAACGGTTCGGACAGGAGTTGTACTATGTGAAGATGGCCCCGTCTAGTCTGAAAGTCCGCATGTTGAAGGCCGAGGTGATTGAGACCCTGCTGTGCGGATGTGTGACGTGGACTCTCAGTGCACAACACCTCGCCAGGCTCCGATCGGTGCACCACCAAGTCCTCCTGCGTGTCAATGGCTTCCAGCGCCGATAGCGTGGCGACTACACGACCCTCTCGTGCGCGAAGGCTCTCAAGCAGGCACGATGCGAGAGCATCGAAACGACAATCCGTAAACGGCGTCTGTTCTTTGCGGGGGCCGTGGCACGGCAACACAAGGGGCGACTACCCAGTCGGGTGATGTTCGCGACGATGACCGGTGGGGAGGGCCGGAGACCGGGTGGACAGCCGAAGACTTGGCAGAAATGCCTTGTTGAAGACCTCAAGGCGTTTCGAGCCACCGAGGGGTCCACGGCACATTCCCCGTTGGTGTTTGGAGTAGAGACTGCGTTCTGGACCGTTGCAGCAAAGAAGGCCGGCAAGTGGTACAGGGGGATCCTCGAAGCAGCCGAACGGTTCAATGTTAGGTGGCACAAGGATAATAAGGTGGACTTGATTAGACAGCGCCATGCATCCGTTGTGGGTGGTGCACAAGCAACCCCTCACATCACTTTATTTTTATCTTGTTGAGGTCGCTTATTGCCGTTGCTTTCTTCCCTCCCGTATCTCCTTAGGTTTTCTCCCATGTTTTTGGTTAGTTTCGTATTCCTGTTTTTATTTTAATGTTTTGGTTCTGTCTTCCTCTCGTTCTTTTTGTCTTTCGTGTTCGGCCCAAAGATGAGGCGGGGTTGAGTAGGAAGCGACACACATCCATCCGTCGTCTGGGTGGCGCCGAAGGGAATAGGGAGGGGGGTGGGGCAACGGTCGTAGGGAAACCGCGGTTGACGAAAGCAGGAAGGAGACCAGACAGGATAGCAAGGTATATACCAGACCGACTAGCAGGTAGAACCTATCTGTGCTACGACCGGTATACCACAAACTGCTGCGGCTGCCTGGACGGTGCTCTTGTTGTGCTTCGGTTGAATGTCGTTTCCTTTCGCTCTTAGTCTCCCTTTGTTCACGTTGTATTTCTTTTTCTTTTTCTTCTGTTTCATATTATCTGTCACATCTCCTCCGGGGGGGCACGACGCATTTTTTTTGTTTTTATCTCTTTCATCGCATCCGGATTGCTACCATGGGTAGGTCGTCGTACCTGTCGCAGATGGCATTGCATTGTTTGCTCTGCTTACTGCATTAAATTCGTAGTATTTATGTGTCGTGGTTTTGTGACCACATAACTTCTGCCTCTCTAGGATGAAGAATTGGCACGGACACTGACTGGGTGTGCTGGATGTTGACGGGTAAAAATAACGGTTGAATGTGAAGAACACACACTAACATTACTGTTTGCGCTCGTCAAAGGAAAGACACGTCTGTCCCGGATAAGTGAAGTGATTGCCCCCTGCGCGCCTCAGAAGAAGTGGAAGCAGCTAATCCACCTCGATCGGTGCTGCCTGTCTGCCTGTCTGCATGCATGCATGCATGTGTATGTATCGGCTCCCGCTTGTGGTTCTGCGTGGTACGTAACGTCGAGGATTTGCACCGCTTTGTTGCGTTACTCTGCCGTCGCATGAGCGTTTCAGAGGCCGCCCGTCTCGGTGGCAATATCCCTGCGGAGGGAGGTCCTTGTCGGCGCTTAAGGGCGACCCGCTGTCTAGACTTCATGGCGGGTGGGCAGTCGCTTTAGGGGGGGGGTGCAGAAGGGCGCGTGGACCAGTGGCTGGTGCTGGCTAACCTGCGCTGCTCCTCGATGGCATACGCATCCATGCCGCTTGTCGAACCCTGTTGCCCCGCGGAAGGGGCACCTCGCCGAAAGAACCTCCCTTCATCCCCAGAAAACGCCGTCCTGTTCATACAAACTCTGAGACTGGGATGGCTCGGGGCGAACCCGTGGGTCTTACCCTTACGAAGGCAGCGACGAACGATTCTGATTGGCTCCGTTGCCGCGTCTAGGGGAAAGCCTCTGGTTTCGCCCCCCCCCAACTGATCGTCCGCATCAAGCGGGCGTGCCACTTGTCCCAGGTAGCTGGTTCAGAGGGGCAACGTATGCCTATTGTGCCGAACGCCATTCACTTGTTTGCCCAGTTTGTACTGCGCGCCTATACTGCGCTTATGCTCGGGCGTTCAGAGCGGAGAGTGTGCACTCGTTTTTTTGTCCCTGTCCCCGATTTTTTCAAAACACGTATCATGTTTTCTTTTCATGGAGATGTTAGGTGAATACCTTTGGGCGTCGTGTGCTGGCGGCACGTCCGCAAGTCAGATCACCCCGAGGCACTCTCCTCCCCAGCGCGGAACGCTCTCTATCCCTGTAGCTTTCGGGAACGGCGTCCGCCCGCCATGGTATCTTCTGAAAACCCGTGTACGTCGCGGAGATTCCTCGCGCTCGGGACCCGGGATGTGGCGGATGAGGTCCCAATAGGACCCCCCCCCCCTGAATTTTCCTCCCCAAGTGTGCCGGAGAGGTCAGGAAGAACTGTTATGGTTTTGGGACTATTTGACTAGTTACGACGAATGACAGGGGTCGCTTACTTTGCGTCCCCTCCATCTCCGTAGAGTCGCTTCGAAGCTCTAGGTACTCTCTTGTGCCCTCGTGCACTCTCGTACTCTCTCATGCTCTCGGTCATCGTCACGACTCGAGAACAAGCAATCCGTTTACCATCTATCTCTACAGTGCTGGGATGCACCATCCCCTGCTTAGCAGAAGCCTGCTCCGCCTCAAGGAGTCGTACGAGCGCACTCTCGCGAGCTCGGTGGATCATAATCAGGTCTGAGATTGGTCTTTATGTCATGCTCTTCTATCTCCTGATGGCTTAAACCTATGCATCTTACACCCTGAACCTGCATATACTGTTTGCCTCATCGAAGACCTCAGCCTCTCAGCTTGTTTCTTGTGATCTACAATAGAACCTCCGGAACCGTCGCCACCAAGCTCTCGACAGACGCGGACATCCTCCGCGTGCTTCAACCGAAGATCATCCAAGCATTATGGCTCATCACGTGGGTAGGCTCGGCTGCGCTTGCTTTGTTAGTGGGGGGGGTCGAAACAACGAGAACAGGCTCGGCGAGTGAATGCGCGTCCTCGATGAATGACGATTCTTCCGCCGTCCCTCTGGCACGCGGGCAGTGGCAGCCCGGCATCAAAATCGCCCGCTCAACGTGGAGCTGGTCCGCTTGCACCATGGAGCTAGTTGGCGATCAGTTTGGCCGAATGTTTGCCCGGTTCTGTGCGGTGGCATGCGCGCAAGTTGTTCCGCTCCATGAGCTACGGTTTCGCCCTCTACACCCCTGTATGGTGCTTTTCCACAGCGTTCCGGTTGGTACGTACGCATCGTGTTGGCGATGGGCACGCCCACCGCCCACCTTTTCCCCTATACCCCCCTCCGTCATGCGGACACCGGCGGCCTCATAAACATCGAAAATATCTTCCGGCGTAGGCACGTGTGCCCCCGTTGGAGGCGAGGCTATCTGCTGTATGTAGTCTGGCGTGTTTTGATGGCGATGCCCAAGCTCGGACAGCTCGCGCTGGAAGAAGGTTACGTACCACTTCCGCAAGTATGATACTGGGGTGTCACCTTCTTCATGTCGATCGAGGCTGATGATGTCGTCCAAAGGGGGGAAAATAAGTTGCTCCAACACCTGCTGGTTCAATATTGTTCTCGTGCTCGTTTCAGCACCCGGCAGCAGCGGCCTGCCAAACCATGCCGGTCCCCATGGCATCTCCTTCTTTACGCCCAGCTGGGGCAGAACAGCTTACGCCTCTCCCCATGAGCCCATCTGGACCTGGAAACGCGCGTGGGCAGACAGTTCGCCGTAGCACTCGGCGATGAGCGTCGAAAGTGCCTGAACGCAGGTGGCCGCCTCCGCGAGCGCAGCCGTCCGTTCTGATGGCATTGAATACGTTGAAGCAGTCGGTCAAGAAGAGCCAGTTGCCCGCCTCAACGCACGTCCGGGCGCCTAGCGCTAACTGCTCTAACCCCCCCCCCCCCCTGCCTGGTCGGTGAAAACCCGACATGCTCCGTCCCGGCATTGTAGGGGTGCGAGGGTCTATGGTCATACGACTACGGCCATGCATGAAAATAAAGTACACCCACAACCCCGCCCCTCGAAATCAATCGCCGAAGCACCTTCCCTCGCCATTGGTCTATCTCTCTCAGCCGCGGCCGGCGTATGGCCCCGGCTACAAGAAGTGCGCCTCCACATCAGACAACTTTGCTATATACGTACGGTGGTAGGCATAGCACACACACACAAAAAAAAAACTGAACCTCCTCACTTCCACTTGAGGAGCACAATCTTTTTTTATTAATAGTAGGTCACGCAACAATCAATTTTGATTAAAAAAAAAAAATGAATATATACTTCGTATATTATATATATGTGTATATATGTATATATATACGCTCAGTCCCGGTACAACACCCTATATGGGCTTCGTAGACAGTAGGCATATTGAAAGAACAACATCGGGATCCAAAGATATATACTGGGTATTTTGAGAGTTGCTAGTGGTTGACGAGTCCCGTCAACAACGAACAAAACAATTAAAAAGCCAAAAGTGCACTCCCCCCTATGTCAGTCAGCACGGCTCATCATTCCTGACGCACGCCAGACGACAGTTCTCCCTCGAAAGGCAGTGACCGAGGTGGGGTGGAAGGAAGAAAAGAGCTGTCACAGCAGTTCTTGGCGGGAGCTAAAAAGGCGCCGGCGGTCGTCGAAAAACCCGCTTTGCAGAAGAAGAAGACCTCGATGACGATGCCGGTCGGTGCCTAAACTTCTCGCGTTACCGAAGCCAGTCCTTACGATTGATCTGTAGGTGTCAAAAGGAGCGCAGGCTGTCGTTTACTTCGTCTGATGCAGTGCCGCCTGACATAGCACCGTCTGACCTAGTGCCGGCTGACATAAGTGCCGCCTGGTATAATAGTGCGTTTGTGAAAGTACCAGCGGGTGAAAAAAGGCTTCCTTAAGGTCAAACTATTACAGGGGACCAAAGTAAACACTAGTAAATAGGACCTACGGTATACACAAACACCTATGAATATACATTTCCCTGTTTTTACTTAACCATATTTGGTCCCCTACTTACTCGTATGGTCCTCCGTAACAGCTCTTTCTTGCTACGAAGGAACTGGCGCTGGTGGATGTCTCGTAGCTTTCGTCAAGCTGTCTGCACTACTCGTGAGAGACACATTGAGCACAAAAAAGCGGAGATTCCCGCCTCAAAACGCGGCACGAATCTCCGGATTCCGATTATTTCTGAGGGTATATATATATTTTTTTTTATAGTTGTTTTTTTAATTTTTTTTAATATATATATAGCCAACGACTTACAGTACGTAGTAGTCGAGAAAATGACTTTGACACACCCTTTGTGTACGAGACGAACAGAACTATCACTCTGATTCGAAAATTATAAGAAGAATTTTCATGAATGTTACTACTGTACACAAACAAACAAAGCTTATATTCCGGTTCAGAGTGGTAACTGTTTCCCCCAAGGCTACGCCAATCAGATCCAGCCAACCATTGGTTTCCGTTATGTACGAGTCCATTTGTCTCGTTCCTGCACACAGTTGTATGTCAACCATTTTCTCCCAAACAAGCGGCAAGCTCCACCGCATTTTCTATAGGATCGGAGTTCCGGCGTCACCCAGCATCAAAAACGCGCGCCCCTGTTGCTATCTATGGCTGCCGCCGTGTGAATCGGCAACTCGGCTTTCGGTTCTTGTTTGAACCCTCTCCGACCCCCACTACGTACGGAGGGATGAACATGTCGAACCGTTCACCCGCGGCGGTTTTACACGATACGTACGTGCTCGACAACTTTTTTACGAAACAAAATCCCCTCTATAATCAGCACCACGTTACTCAAGACGACATTTCGGAGTCAATCAATCAATGTGTTCCTCGTTCCACGGTATATGCACCACGAGTAAAAAAACGATCACCAATCAACGGGCTCGAGATGATTGATGTGGAGAAAATCACCGGTCATCAAACCGGTCCGCGGTCGAGATGAGGTTCATCGCGGTTGTTTACGAAAATAAATATCGGACAGGATTTATTTTGCCTCATCTTGGGGTCACGAGAGAATTCACCTCCTGCCTCCTGCTGCCCCCCCCCCTCGCCGTCATTTTTTTCTTACTCTATAGGGGCCGTCGCAGACTGAACCAGCACCGCCAAAAACTCACCGCCTCTGAACCACGGAATGCAAGTTGGCACTGCACCACAGGAAATTTCTCGAGGCGAAAGGTGCACGCTATAACGGCAAAACACCGGCCCCGCATGCATGCGAATCGAGCGCATATCGGCTTCGGCACTACAATACTGCTGTGCTACGTATGTACGTATGCAGGGCTTTCCACAGTAAGCAGTATTCGCATTTCGTCCGGTAGGATATTTCCAGGAATTTTCCAGGTCACTTATAGTATGTTTGGGGTTAGGGTTAGGGTTATAGAGGTTCTACGCCCGTACCGTTGATCCAACATGTTACCGGACGATCTGTTAATATCAACCTATTCAGAACTGGAAAAAAAAAAAATCCACACTAATTCCGAGTAGTTTGTCCCCAAGTACATGGGACCAGTTCTTAGGGGGTTAATGTTCCTCGCTTTCTAACGGCGGCCCTCAGCTTTTGGGACGGACGCGAGGACGGTTTATGGTCGGGTTTTCGGAAAAAATCACAGCCCGTTCGCGCCACCGGAGGGGCGTATTCCGTGCCTTTTCTGGCCTACCTGGGCCCGATCAAAAACTCCCTCTCTTCTTTAGGGCGCACTACCCGCCTTCGACTGGCGCTGTGTACACGGCTCTTACTATAGTGCCTGCAACACCCACACCTAGTAGGTAGCGTGTGTGTGCGGGGGTGGGGGGTGTACTCATGTCGTGCACGGCCGTAGTCGTATGACCATAGAGACCCTCGCATCCCTACAATGCCGGGACGGAGCACGTTGGGTTTTCACCAACCAGGCAGACATTGCTTGCACCAAGCGCGCGCGCGCGGGGGGGGGTTAACCCCTTAAGAACCGGCTCCACGTTTTTTGGAGGCAAACTACTTGGAATGAGTGTGGGATATATTTTGCAGTTCTGAAAGGGTTAAAACGTATATAGCGTAGACGAATATCGAGGCGCAGACAGACAGACGTGGTTCTATTGATAGCTATCAAGTAATAGGTTTCACGTCACTGCTATATACGAGTATACTCGAAAAATTACGGTGGTTATTTTTTATTGTTTTTTAAAGATGGTCTTTGCCCTTTCCGGGTCGATTTCGACGTCGTTTCTTCCTCCTCCGGGCCTATATATACATATACGACCGAGGTTTATCTCCGATTAATTTGCCATTTTTCATATACATACGTAGTTTTCTGGCCGTGTGCCGGTAGTTTGCGCGACCGCCTCGAGTTTCGTGGCAGGCTTGTGGAACACCTACCTCCTGTTCTACCTTGCTTGCTTGCTGGCGTTTTCGCCCTTTCCCGTTTTGTTGTTGTTGTTGTTGTTGTTGTTGTTGTTGTTGTTGTTGTTGTTTGTTGTTGTTGTTGTTGTTGTTGTTGTTGTTGTTGTTGTTGTTGTTGTTGTTGTTGTTGTTGTTGTTGTTGTTGTTCGTCGTTCTGTTGCCGTCCCTCCACTTCGCCCCCCTGTGCCATGCAACGGAGTCAGATTCGATCGACTTATTATGCACCTGGCAGCCCATGGTAAGGCACACAGGATTGTCGTTTTTTGTTCTTCTTTTGTTCGACGGTCTAATTTCGCTCCGCCTCCGCCTCCGCCCCCCCGCCTCCGCACCCCCTCTCCGCTGGGGGTGGGGCGGAAGCCTCGGCGTTTGTGAAGTTCCTCTGAGCCTCTTACGGGCAGGCTTTTCCTTTCATTTTTCATTTTCGATATTTTTTTCCCCTAAGGAAACTCCTTAGAGCGTAAGGTGTGGGGGTGGGAGCGGTTTCGAGGAGCCGCATCTTCGACTCGTGTTCTAGTTGCGGGAACGGGCGTTTCCCCGAGTCTTCCATACTTCTCTGAATGCATATACGGGTCATCAGGGTGGGATAATGTTATGGCATGGCCCTGAAAATACCATAAAGGCCCAGGGTTAGAGGAATACGGGAAAGTACCGCGTATTCCTTGGAAGAGGTACGTATTCGTATTGGGAGCCGAGGATAGAGCAAGGGTCAGCCGAGTCCAAACGATTGTTCAGCTCGATCTGGATTATTGGTGGGATAATACAACGCGTATCATACCAACCAGTATCTCACCGCGCGTTACCGGAGTTTATAGCGAACGGATTCGATCCGACAACATGTATCGGAACGTTTAATGGACATCGAACACTTGAGGCCGTATCGCATCGGAATCGAATGACGCTCAGATATACCCTGAGCTAACACCACCTATACCCGGTAGTTATCACAACACAGCTCGTATAGTCTTCGTACAATATGTGGGTACAGTATGTATGAACCCGACAAAATATGTGCAGCACAAGCCTAGATAGATGTTGATCACTCGTAAACAGCCACAGAACGAATCAGAAAACACAGGTGAACCAAATAAGGAAGACTATTATTGTTGTACCGTAGGCCTATATTAATACGAAGCTCCTTTCGTTCCCGAAAACCGGCTTCACATCGATCGGCTTACTTACTTACCTACCCCGCATTGATGCCCTTGCTCCCACCTTATGATACTTTTATAATAACGTGCCGCGTGGTCATGGGGTGGTGTTGTTGTTACGATCCTACGACAAATATTGTTCTACTGCTCCAAGGCAGCCGAGGGGAACGAGAGAATCCATAAAACTGCACACGAGTACGTGCAGTAGTACCGATGATACATATGATATGATACGTGGGAGGTACGTCGTAGGTGTATACTGTACGTATGCACATCAAAAGGGAAGTGATAGGAGGTAAAAAGAAGGGACATTACATCTCGCGCCAAACAAACAAAACTATCTTATTTCCCCCTCTCTCTATATATAACCATCATCATGAGAGAACCACCACACACAGCTCATACACCCACAACGCACAACACAACACACAGCAAACAACAGGTAGTCAGAACAGAACAACAGGGCAACGACGAAGATGACGATGACACGTGACAAACGACAAACGATAAAAGCAAGATGAGATACGTACGAAGCAAGAAGAAAAAAAGAACGGCGAAACATATATAACACCAGGTAGGCCACACGGCCTGTAGGCTGCACTAATCTGCTACTACTCGTATACATACATACTACTGTATATACCTGGTACAGGCGCACTTACCGGTACGTTTGGGGGGGAGACAGACGTCTTGCCACGTTGCCCAGTAATACCGGGAGACCGTAGTAAGTAGGACCTACGGAACACACAAAAACCTATATATTTACGTATTTTTACTAACAATATTTGGTCCTGTTTACTATGGTCCTTCTGCCACACCACGTAGTACCCAGAAGAAGAAGAGTAGTTGGAGTTGTTGTTGTTACTGTCACGTGGTGACGCATAGTGACAAGTGCCTCATTTGCCTGCCACAGCAGCCCGTTGCCACACTACTACTGCTACTACTACTACTACTACTACTACTACTACTACTGCAATATAGTATACTTTGTACACCAAACGAAAGCACGGGCGGGGTCCCAGGGGGACTGCCAAATTCCCCGAACCATTATTTTTAGTTACGTTGTATGTAAATGCCACGGCCTGCAAATAAATTCAGACTCCAGGCACATCTATATGTTGTACACACCGGCTTCTTAAACACAAGAATACGTGGCGAATGACATGCCACTGAACTACGACCGCGCGGCAACTTATCATGGACCTGGTACCTGGTGCCGTAGTGGTTATGAGAGAGTGAAGCAGTCCAGACAACAAAAACAAGGAGATACGTAGAGACGGGGGGGGGGAGGGGAAGTGATTTTTGGAGGGCAAACAAGTATTTTATTTTACATAGTTATTGCCGTTATCGTTGGTGTTATCGTTGTCGTTACGGTTATCGTTGTCGTTGTTGTTCTTGCATGATTGTTTCCCAATGTATTCGCTGCTTGTTGTTGCAACAGCCATGCATTGTAGCATATATACATTGAAAAAAAAACAGAACATCGGGTTCCCGTATGGCATCTTTTCAAATACCGGTCGGCAGTAACGATCGATCGTCTCCTGTGCCCCTTGATTGAGCTGCGATGCTCGCGCTTGGTTTGCTTTGCCTTGGGGGAGGAGGAGCTATCTCTGCACCCCCCCCTCCTGGAAGGTCGGGGAAGCGGGGAGGTGGGAGGGGGGGGAGAGGGCAGTCACCCGCTATACCACTGCCATCAGCGTCGACTGTTCCACGCCTTCGGGGTTCTCGCCCACAAGACGACGTCCGCCCTGCACATCTCCCGAGTCAACGACTGTACCTTGGGCCCCACGTACAACGAATAGTTTATTCCCCGTATATATAGACCATAGGTCTTGAGGGCGTGTGAGAATTTCACATGACCCCTCTGGTGCCTACTGCATGGGTTCCAACAAACAAGCGCTTTAAAAAAGGCCCCCTCATTTGTTTTTCTTCCCGGTGGTGGCGCTGGCTCAAGCGGGAGGGTGGGATTCCGGCACTGTGGAGAGGACACCCGCCCGCTGGTTGGTGTCGGTTGGTAGGGGGTTTCTGCTGGACCAAGCAGACGCTGCTCGCGGAGAATCGGACAGCAGTGGATGCCGCCCCGACAGGGAACGATGACGTACACGCAGCCAGGGGGCTCTGGGATCCCTACTGAAGGACCCCAGCGCTGCCCCTGCGACGCTTGTGAATCAGACACGCCTGTTCGGGGTGGGAAAACTGGCCGTGGGGGGGTAGACGAGGCCGACCACATGGGTCTCTGTCTGGGCGGGGGCGATTTCGAGAATCTAGCGCGGAGAGAGGGACCGCTACTGCCCTTGGAAGGAAGCTCTATGTAGGCCTCTTGGGGCGATAGTACTCTGTTCCCAAAGCCCGCCAAACGAAGTAGGGGGTGTGTACGAAGCCGGGAGGGAGAGGTGCCTCCCGTCTGAAAAGACAGCGGACGCAACCGAGATGACCTGATGGCCCTCCAGAGAGCCCCGCACGCTGGTAGTTCGGGTACTACCGAACGCAACGATGGTATGTACGACAAAACATGGGGGCACCCGTAGACCTACAGGGAAAAGACGGTTGCATCGGAGGGTCCAAAATAATGGAACCACGGATTCGATCAGAATGTCCTAGAATTGGTATCCCAGAGAGGTCACTCCTCTTTGTCGCTCCCGAAACCTCGTGAGCCCACGCGTCGGCCGCTAAATTCGTGAGAGCATGCCAAGGACTACCCGGCCGACGCCGACCCCTCCTGCAGATGCGGCCCAGACAGACGCGACTGCCCCAGTTCCGGAGTCGCCCGCGAGGTTGACAGACCCAAAGCACGAACGAGCTTTGGAGACGTTTGGGGATCCGCCTAACCCTCTGGAAAACCGATGGGGACCTAACCTCCGGGAGACTTGGGATAAATGTTTCTATGCTTGTTCAACCGCCGGGCGTTTGTCCCCCGTGATTGCGACGGCAAGAAACCAGGGTCTGTCTACCTTCGACCGGAGCCCGTATATCGGCTACCCTGCGAGCCCAATTTGCGGCAACAGAGCCGCCGAGTGCCACAATTATGTATTCCTTTTGCATCCGAGGCTGCGTCACAAAGGGTTGACCGGGATGGCAGTGAACGGGATCATGAGGATTGGGGTCGCAGACACTACAGATCCCACCGTCAAAGGATCTGATTTTCAACGTTCAGTTTGGAAAGACGCTTCGGGTCTCTAGCGAGGCTGTTTTAGCGTTAACATACCGCGTCTGTCAGGCGATTTGCGCGGTCAGAGCGGGTATGGCGTACATCTCTGCCGTACAGCGTACGGGAGGGACTTGACCACCACTCACGTTTTCACTGTGGTTTCGGCTGAAGGTGGCAGGGGCAGTCTACGGCTCTCCGCAACCCGTATCGCGACCACTCTACAAGCCCCTTTGCGGGCGGAAGAGCTGTCGAGCCACTTCACGATACGCTAGTTGTCGCGTGGGAGGCTCCCTCTGCTAATCTCTAGCCGGGATGGCGAGGGACGAGATAAGTAAAATTGGAGGCTGGAAGACATAATCGGCGGCCATGTTACACACCCGGGGCGACCTCTAGTGGGGAAGTGTACGGTATAGTAAGAGGATAGCGCTGCCAGAGCTACCATTACGACGACACCAGCGAGCTTCCACTGTCGCCTGAGCTCAAGAAAAATTCCGCACCTTGTGCCAAAAAGGATTGATTCAATGTTAAGAGAGTTTGGGTGAGACAACTCTGCACCTGACCAGTAGTCACCTACAGAGACAAGGCAACGTAACAATGAAGTATGGGCGGGACCACGGGCCGACGCAGGAGGCCTCATCCAACCCAATACTTACATTAAACGATCCACGGTAGGGAGACATAATACATTAGTAAAATGGCGATTGCATCGGAGGGTCCAAAATAATGGAACCACGGATTAGGTCAGAATGTCTTAAAATTGGCATCCCAGAGAGGTCACTCCTCTTCTTCGCCCCCGAAAACTCGTGAGCAGAGTTGGTCACGAAATTCGTGAGACCATCCCACCCACGCAGCAGTAGTATTCATAGTTTTTTGTGCCCAGATCGTTTACAGGTACTAACCGCGCGCTGAGTATACGCCAGCCAAGCGTCCACTCAGCGCGGTGGGACATACCAGGCGAGGATCCCCTGTCGGCGCAGGAGGCCTCAACCAATCCAATACTTCCATTAAAGGATCCACGGTAGGGAGACATCATACATTAGGAATACGCGGCAGATCCGCCCACCCACCCGCCCCCACCCAAAGAAGGTGTACCACACCCTCTGGAGGGTCCGTCGAGTAGTCGGGTGCTGGGGGACCGAGAGACCTACGATGGCTCCGAATCCTTATTGGTACCAACAAAGACCACTTGTGACGTAAGGGAGTTGCAAGATGACGCTTGCTCGAGGGGGGGGGGGGGCACGGATGGGGCTACCGCGTGGGCACTGGCACGGTATTGTTGGAGACCGCCAGGAATGGTGAGGCACAGGCGCTGCTTCCCGGCGGCTCTCGTGAATGCAAGGCTCGCTATGAGAGGCTGGAATAAGAAACGAAAAAGCGGCAGCTCAGGCTGACCCTGGTCTCCATGTTTGCGGCCCGCGGGACTCGGAAGGGGAAGGCCCGACGATAACGAGAATGGACGACGTGAAGGACTCTGCTACTACTGGAACCGATCAAAGTTTTGGGGGGTATAGCAGGGACCTTTGATGACGTTTTCCTTGTAATTACGTACGGTATACAGTAACGATGCATCAACCGTCGCCGAATTGTACGCAGCCAAGGCCGGCGACTGCCCACGCCAAGTTGCTTGCCCAGGTGCTCGGCTTCCTCGACCACACCCCGGGAGCGCGTCGACAGAACAGGCATTCGGAGACATCGAACTCGTTTCTGGGTGGAAACCGAGTCGTGTTCCACCCTCGCGGCTCTACTGCTGTGCTCGCAGGACAGGCACGAGTAAATCGGCGCGAGAGGTTCGCCTCTGTCGAACGCGGTCACGTCACCCTTCTGCTCCCGTGGTCGTTTATTTTGTGTTTGTTGGGCTCCGACACACACAAAAAAAACGTTTCCCCTCGAAATAATGTGAAAAAATTCGTGACGTTTTGTTTTTCACCTGCAATACCGTCCATCGTCAGGATTGGCTTCGGTCGAGAGCAGGTTGGCGCCCGTGTTGAGGGGGGTTCTGCAGGCGGGATGTCGATGTTTCCGACGCAATTCTCGGCTGGATTCAGGCTGCTCTTCGTACACTCCAACCTCACCGCCTTGGCGAAGAAATACCACTCGATATGCGCCGGAATGACGTAGAGGCGCCTTCTTGCAATCGGGACACAAATGAAAGCGGCGGCCGCGCCTGGAGGAGACCAATCTTGAGGGGGGGGGGGTTTGGCGTCGGAATTTGTTTTTTGGGGGGGGTTGCACATGTAGCCCTACAAGCCCAAGTTCACCATGGGGCGGAAAACTGGCGCAGCCTAACCGACTGGACCAGCGCCTATTAACACTGCTGCCAAACGGGCGCCTGTTGTGCTCACGGAGGAGGCCATGTGTGTGCCGGTGCTTATGCCGTTTGTCGCCACGTGATACGGCGAGAGACGCGCACTCGTGTCCTTCCAGGTGAATACGGAGGAAAGGTAAAAATATCTAAACTGCTCTTCTTGTGGGGTACAGTAGAGAGAGAATGCCAATAGACTGGCACTGTTCGGCATGCCGCTGGTGCCGCTTCGGCCGGTGCTGAAGCAAGTTCGAGAAAAATTCGGACCACAAGGTGTCGTGGCTTTCGTCAACTTGGACGGTATCAACATTGGCACGGCAGGGGTCACGCCCAGCATTGTGGAGGTTATGTCGTTCCTCCAGCACCAGCTGTCTGACATTGTCATTGGCGTCAATCCAAGCAAGACGATCGCCTTGCCTCCCTGAGGAGCAAGCGCCTTGCCGGACGATATTTACCCCTAGAGGGGCAAGTTTCAATGCCAGACGATATTGACCTCGTGGACGGTGTCGACGTTCACACAACGGAGGGGTTTGGGGAATAGGTAGAGGGCGTGCATATCGACAATAATGCGCACGCTGTAGAGAGCACCATAGGGGGTAGTGCGGGACGATAAAGCGGGGCATCTCGCGCGTTCACGCTGCCGCGTATGCCGGACAAACGGTCGACCAATCTCATCGCGACCAGCTCCATGGTGCAGCGGACCGTGTGCGTTGAGCGGGTGATTAACCCCTGTTGATTGTATAGCATAGTCCACTCGCCTACTCAGTCACGTGACTATGCTATATAACCAACACACTATCTACTTTCGGGTTCGTTGAATATCACCTTGCTGTATTGATCTCCAGGGCACTCCCCTCGCCACGGCCTAGTATCCAGGAGCACACTATCATAACCATTCATATTGTCTCCAGCGCGCACGCTCGAAAATCACTAATTATAAAATCGGCGAGATTGGAACTCCCGACCCACCCACTACTCACTGAACCACTTAGTCACACGACTGAGTAGGCCAGTGGACTATGCTATATAACCAACAACCCCTTGGGGGCAAAACGACCAAAAAATGATAACTTTGGTGTCATTAATCGTCTGTACGAGAATCTTGAGCGCCTAGAAGTACCGGCAAGGCCATGTTACACCCGTGCCGTACGACTCCTTGCGCTGTAACTTGGACACCAATTTGCTGAAATCGTCACTTTTTACCTTCAAGTTTCCTTTCTGAAGCCCCAAGAGAGGATTAACCCGCAGCGATCACTGTCCGCGTGCCAGAGGGAAGCCAATAGCGCGATGAGGATGCTCGAACAAGAGCTCGCTCGAGCCTCCTAGGGACAGCGGAAGAATTGTCGCTTTTTCTAGGACGGCTGTGCCCCGAGTGCCGGTTGATGTTGCATCCCCTCTACAACAAGAGCAGGTAAAGTCGCTTACGGGGCTCACGGGGGTTTGGGCTGTCGTCGACTGAAGCGCAGGGAGTGCCAGCATCCGTCGGGAGCTTGGTGGTGACATGTGTTGGAAGTTCTTTCCGACATCCCTGGCGCCCTTAGGAATATATCTCGAGTGGAGCCGCTCAGTTCGTGCTTCTTCCGCGCCTCGTCTGCCGCAACATGACTGACCTCTGTGACGTGTACGAAGTCACACCCCAAGGCGATGGCTGACGACGCGTAGGAAATATGGCGGGACAGGACGTTCCGCGCTGGGGAGGACGGTGTCTCAGGGCAGTCGGAGATGGAAGTGTGCCGGCACACGCCGCTGAAACCATCAACTCGCGGAAAGCACAACAATTCAAAAATTGTTAGGGGCAATGGTAGAGATCAATCGGATCCGCTCAGACAGACACCTACTTCCTTTTTCTAAACCAGCTCTTTCAGGCAACACGCCCCTCGGGAGCTACCCACCCGATTGTTCGGGGAAATCGAAATCAGAGGCCTTGCCTCGGCCCGGTAATGAAGTCAACCAAGACTGGGCGCTGCCACCTGATTTAGTGCGAAACCTTTCGATTCGTTTTGAGTCATATGTATCAGTCACAAAGTTTGAGTCCATGGAAGGGGCGCTTTATGGGGACATCATGAACTCGTAGTGGTGGGGTGCCCCTGCTCGGGCGGGAGCCGGGGCCGACACGCGTCATGCATCCGTGTGCCGCCGAGCAGGCGCGCAGGTAAAACAGCACCAGCCGCTAGTCCGTGCGCTCTCCCGCGCCTCCAAGCGGCTCTCTGTTCACCACCAACTTGAAAGCGGTGCGAGTTCTTAGGGTACCCTCATCTTTCCAGTAGTGCACTATTGATTGTTCCGGTGTTGTCGAAGCCGATCGTAAACGCGGTTGGTTTTAACGGTGCACCAAAGCAAACGCACCCACTTGAAATATAGTTCGAATGACTTACGATATAGGTGACACGTAATTAATTGACAGGACAAGTTACACAGAAGTTTTGACTATTTCCGTTATTTTTGGTTCGGGGAGTATTGTCTAAGCACCACATTGCTTGTACTGTAGTTTATTCGTGACATACTTGCGCCGTTAAGGAGGCCTTCCCGTTGTTCCGTCGCTTCCCGCCAATACCAAAACTTACGACAGGAAGATCCCGGCAGCTCAACCCCCGCGTACATGTTTAGACCATCCACGTGCGACTGGTTCGGACAGTCACAACGAAGCATTGTATTTTGTACGCCAGGAATCGTGGCGCTGCAGCCCCCCCTCCACTCCGTCAGGGCATTGTACGGATACGAGGGGTCTATTGTCATACGACTACGTCCATGCATGACATGAGTACTCCCCCCCGTCCCCCCTCCCGCCCCCCCTACCCGACGCATAATGAGAGTCGGCGCATGAATGGGCATCCCGGCAACCGCGCGAACAGATCCCCACGCTCTTCTTCCACGTTGTTTGCTTGCTGGTGGCGGCAGATTTTATCTTCGACCTCTGGCGTTCGCGGAGTCCTGTGCTCCTAAGGGCATCTCGCGGCGGTTTTCGCTCAGTGTCCGGAAATATGTTGCACCCGCCCATACGGCGCCTAGAAGTCATACACTCGTCACATCGTCACGTAACGTCGTCCCAACACCTTCGATGGGTAAGACGCCTGAAAATAATAGGCTTGAACAACAAAATAATAGTCTCAGGCTCACTCCAAACAACAGGTGTTTCGTGTTGGTGGGTCAATGCTACTGTAAGGTTGATGTGTCTACTGTGTACTGTACTTTACCCGGGGCGGAGGCTGTCGCAGCCACCCATAGACCACTGAATAACGCACACCATTGCGGAGAACAACAACAACAGCAGCCACGGAGAAGTTGCGCCACGAGCCAAGGTGTGACGGTCTGTTTCGTGGCAGTCGTTTCCACTGAAAACGGCAACAACAACAACATGAAACACACACATCGCATACGCAACCAATTAGGAAGAGGATTCTTAGAAGCCTCGTTACAACTCGTTCAAAAGTACTGTAGACTGTAGTGCAGAGTGCGGCGCGAAATTGTATGACTGTACCGCATCGCGGGCATGTACATGATGCGGAAAGCGAGAAACCGAGAGGCAAGCTAAAAAAACGCACACTGCACGCCGGAGGTCTACGTACGGCTGATGTTTTCTCGTCTGACGCGTACGTACTCGTAGTGTTTACAGTACAGTACAAGGAGGCAAATCGGGCAAGTTAGCAATTTACGACGTGTGTATATTCGTGCTCGTAGCAAACACGGACCATTAACTCGTTACTCGTAACCGTAACAACTGTCTACAGTATTTTTGGCATCGTGAGCACGATGCGGCAGGCGAGAAATCGAGAGGCAAGCAACCAAGCACGCTCCTCCTCGCTCCTCGCCGCATGATGTGTTGTCGTCCTATGCGTACATATCACATCATCATGCATGTACATATCACATCATGCATACCAGGTACTCGCAGTATTTTCGAGAGCAGGCAAATTGGGCAAGTTACTTCTTGTAGCAACAGTAAAAGTTACGACGCAACGAAGCGGTTACACTCTCGTTACACGCCACTCGCTACTCGTACGAACGCGTATCGACTGTCCGTCATCGCGAGCATGGTGCGGCAAGCGAGATATAGAGAGGCAAGCACACAAGCACCGTCGACGACCTGGCAAGCACACAACAAGCACACACGGCTGTGATGCTTGCTCGTCCGATGCGTACGTGTAAGGCGTATACTCGTGTAGAAAGTTTATGGGGGGGGGAGGGGGGGGGGGGCGTACTCATTTGTTGCTTGCCTTAGTCATTTGACCATTGACCACGCATCCCTTTCGAGACGGAACACCGTTCCTACTCCTAATAGAGACACCTCCAACACTTGGGCGCTCATTACGTTGTTTCCATATATTCATACGCTTTTTTCATAGTCATTACAAGACATTTTGCTAATCTTATCCCCTTTCCTGCTTGCCGTCTCTGTGGCCACCACTATTCATCCCCCCCCCCCCCCCCCCCTCCTAAGATAGGATCGTTTCGTCGCTACTATTAGTGTACCAAACTGCTCTGTCACACCGTCTATTTCCATCCTCATCCTCCTCCTCTAAGCACATTTCCCTTTCCATCCTTGTCCTTACATGCTCCACTAATTGTGAACTTCTCTCTATGGCTTGGCCACATGGCACTCTGGCTACTACTCCTCCTCCTCGGGGCCGCTACGGTAACCCTTCTCTTCTGCAGTCCAGTCCCTAATCACGAAACTCGCATTCATATTTTCGCGAAGATCTATTGGCCGGCAGATACTTTTTCATTCTATTCTTCTCCTCAACCCCCGTACATCTCTAACATTTTCCCCTTACCACCTTAACTTTCTATCTACCTTTCCCTCGTTATCCTTCTTTACTTCTGTCTGTATACCTTAAATATTCTCTAGCCAGGTCTCTATTTGTTTCCTAATCCTTACCATATCTTTCTCGACTACGCTATCCCACCCTTATTCATCTCTGCCTTTGTTACTTTCTCCCATACAGCTTTATCTGAACTATGCTGGCAACCGTCCATCATGTGCCAGTCTTACTTTATATTGCATTTCCAACTACGCGTGAACCACTCTCTATTCAGTCTTAAGGTAAGTACAGTTCCCAGTTCTGCCTCACATACTATTACTTTCGTCGTATCATCTTGACATCCTAGTACTTCTTTAAGCTGCTTCATCTGTACCTGTTCCACTGTTTTAGAGCTTCGTGTTCCCGTCCATACTTCTCCTCATCTGCATATTCTAGCTTTGACAATCACATTTCATCCAGTATCACTCTCTCAATTCTAAGGTCAAGGTGTGCGATCTCTGTTAGGACGTGCTCCCATCTTGCCATACGTGTCCTTACCCTTGCGTCTATTATTATTTATTGATGGCATCCCAAAGCAATTTTGAGATTTCTACGCCATAGGTACTATACTGTACTTACGATGTATCATATCTTCCCCACTATCACTGACAATTAGCCGACACTCCTTATCTGTTACATACCAAATACGCGCATGACTTTTTTAACGTTCGCGCCGTCACTCTCTCCTTCTGTGTACTCTACTTTCCTTCCTTTTGTCTGCATCCTTCGGTTTTCTGAATATGCATACGAAATCACAGCAAACATCATCGGCCGACATCCGATCTCCTCCATTCCGTAGACTCCCTGCCGCTCTTGCTCTCTATGTCTACAGCTTACTGATTCATATATAATGTATAACCTTGGGATAGGTGTAGGATCACTACATCCGCTGTGCAACATCCCGTACGGATAACACTTCGATATTTCCGCCGTCCAACTCACTGCACTTCTCGCACATATCCGTCATCTTCTTCATTCATCTCACACCATACTTTCCCTTCTTACCATTTGCCATGCTCACGAAAGTTTTCCCAACAGCCCATTTCTCATATCTGACGTAGGCCTTCTGTTACATATAACAGAAAACAGTAAGTGTTGTTTGGCCGTCCGGCGTCTTTCCTGCCGTGAGATTTACGACCCTAATGATTGTACACATGTGGGGGGGGGGGGTGGGGTGTACTGCATGTTGTGGCCGGCCGATAGTCATATGACCATCAAGACCCCGCTCTCCCTACATATCCGACGGACGGCGTTGGGTTTTCACGCAACCAGGCGTTGACATTGCTGCACCAGAGCGCGAAAGTTTGAGCGTGCGTGAGTATGGCGTCGTCATGGAGGGAGCGCATCCCCTCAACGAACGCTCTGAGCGGACCTGCATATGGACGACAGCTCAAGTGTTAATTTAATTTCTGGTTTGACCTCCGGAACAAGCAATGGTTTACTTATGTAACTGCCGCGCGACGCCTTACATATAACACATAACGTGATACACCATTCCCGCTTGTCGAAGGCACAAAGGTCTCCACCCGGCACAATGAATCCATCAACCGCCTTCAGCTTTGATGCATTCGCAGAAAAAAATAACAAAAAAAACGGCACTGTTGTTGTCTAGCTCACTGTGCAGCGAGTGGCGTGTTCTAAGCGTAGTGCCGTGAACCGACCCAAACCCGGACTGGGAGGGGGGGGGGGGGGGGGAGATTGGAAATCGAACAAGTTAGTAAATTACGAGGTACCGCGTATGCATCAGTATATGTATGTACAGTAGTGATGCGCAGAACGGGTCGGACTGGCCCCTTTGAAGCTTATAAGAAGTCTACATGGGTGAAGACCACGTTCAGGACCCCCGACCGACCGCTGTTGAGACCGCTGCTCATCAGCGCGGCCCGAGCTCCAAGCCTACAGTAGACCTGTCCACCCTCTTCACTGGACCAGCCAAGTGAAAACTTCAGCGAGCCCCCGGCTTCTACCCACCCTATCCCTGCACACCGGCTGTGTCGAGCAGGGCCACGAGGTCACGGCGCTTGGTGGCGGTGGGTTCACTATATGCACTATAGGACATTCGTCGTGAACGACGAATCATTAACAGCTTACCACCGATGAGGCAAGGGCCATGATCAGGTATCGGTCGTTGGGAGGCAGTCCGCCGCAGGTTCGTAGCCGATGGTAGCAGGCACGGAGCAGATACGCACTCGTTACACGGTACCGTGCAAGTACTCGTATATCTATACCTGGATAGTCATACCAGGCACCGGTATGATACCAAGTACACTAAAAAAGTACCAAGGCACCGTACACTAGGGCATTGGTTAGGACTCCGGCGTCTGTTGAATTGGAAGGCATGTTGCGCGCAGCGCAACACGAGCATCAGGCGGGAGGGAGCCCGGAGGGCCGCCGGAGGCCGCCCCCCGCTTTAGGGGCAAGAAAATGCGATATATGCGTGGATATACGCCCGAAAATCATTTCGCAAAGTGCATTAGAGACGCCTGATGAAAACGTTTTTTTTTGGCCGACGGCGAACGTAAAAAATAAAAAAATGCCTCAACTTTGTACACGCAACATTTTTTTTTACCTGCGGCTGCCTGCGCGCAACATACCTTCCGGCGCTTGTTGCGCAAAACCGCAATTCCGACTCAAGTATTGCGCAACAGCTATATAAGGCCCTGCCGTACACCGTGTGTGTTCTTCACATTAAACCGTTGTTTTTACCCCTCGATACCTTGTTATAAGGCTTAGTTCGGGTAGGCGATCGGTTAACCTTTTACCAGTATAGCCCAACGGACTAAGACCTTAACAACCTGGTATATAAGCAGTACAACGATACGACGACACGACGACGTTACGAAGAAAACCAAACGTGGACATCAAACGGCGGTTTCGTTTTTTGCTCTCCAACCGGCATTTTTTTTCCGGGAGGATTTGCTAAACCCCCCGCATCTTGCATCCCGCATCTCCCCCGCGCCGTCCCGCGGTCGCTCACTTTGGAGCACTCGTCACAGCACTGCCGTAGGTACAGTGCATCTGGCAGGCAACAGTACCATGCGAGGACATGTGTTGCAGGTTGCTGCTTTGCTGCTGGTGCTGCCGTGCTCATCCCACATATTGGCGAGGGACGTGAGACACGGCCGGCGGACGGCGCGGCAAGAGCTGTTGCTCTCGCCCAGCAACCCAGCAGCAGCAGCAGCAGCAACAGCAGCAACAGCAACAGCAGCATTATCACACACGACTCCACCCAAGAAGAACGCCTGGACAAGGCGGCGGAGAGCATACGGGAGGAGTGCCGCCACCACCACCACCTCTTCCACAACGGCTGCAGCAGTCGAAGCAATGCGCTTGCTCAGAGGAGGAAGCGCTGAAGCAGCAGCAGCAGCAGCAGCAGCGGGATCAGCAGGGTTACCGTCGTCACAACCGCCATCGCCGCCCCGACCAACAACAGCAGTAACAGCAACAGCAACAACACCAACACATCAGCCACAACAGCAAGCTGTCAGCCGCAGCGGCAGCGACGGTAGCAGTAGTAGTGGTCTCAAGCACACGGCCCGCGTCCTCGGCTACTTCGCCCTCTGGTACGCCCTCAACATATGGTACAACATAGTCAACAAGAATGTTCTCAACGCTCTGCCGTTGCCTTCCTCCATAGCCGTCATCCAGCTCGGGATCGGCAGCCTGTGGGTGTCAGCCCAATGGCTCACCGGCCTCCGCACGCGGCCCGGACAGCTCACGAGCGCAGGCGCTAGCAGGCTCACCCCCGTTGCTTTCTTCCACGGAGGCGGACAGATGGCCACCGTGCTGAGCCTGGGGGCCGGCGCGGTGAGCTTCACGCACGTGGTGAAGGCGATGGAGCCCTTCTTTTCTGCCCTGGTGGCGGCTGTTTGGTTTCGACAGGTGTTTCGGTGGCAGGTTTACGCGGCGCTCTTGCCCGTGGTGGCGGGCGTGTCCCTTGCTTGCGCCAAAGGTGAGCAAGACAGCATCGTACCATGCTTTACAGCAGAGAGATGAGTGAGTGCGTTAGGTTTGCGAGAGAGGGTTTACTGCAGTGTGGGTGAGTTGTTGGTTGTTCTGGTACGTGTACTCCGGAGTACCTGGTATAAAATACGTATCAGTACTCGTACGAGTACCAGGTATAACGTACGTACCCGCTATACCTTGTACCCTGGTCCCTGGTATGTATACGATACGAGTACGCGTGTACCAGGTTGCTGGTACTTACGTACGAGTACGTTGCCATTTGCCTGCAAAACGTAACCAACATGAGCTACGTATATACGTATACTTCTGTTGTACAGCAACATCCGAAGACTCTATTTCCGAACATGGTATATATCATACTCGTACTCGTACATAGCAAGTACGTGTACACTGCTGCTGTACTGCTGTACCCGCAACACCTGTCGTACGAGCACAAGATCTCGAACAAGTGTACTCGTACCACACACAACCCAGCCTAGCCAAGCTAAGCCCAACCCAGCCCAGTTCCAGCCCAGCCCAGTTCCAGCACGCCTACGTACACACAGTAACAATTCCCTACGTAGAGCATAATAATCGGAAGTAAAGAGTTTGTTTGGATTTTGGATATTCGGATCAAGACCCAAGCGCACTCTGTATGTGTCCGCACAGAGAGGTACATCTTATACATGCATACTGCTGTGCCAGGTTACAGCTTACAGCAGCGGTAGGCACCGCGTGCGTGAGCAACGGCAGAGCCCTTTTGGCGGACGAAATAGACTCTGACTCGCATCATACCCACCACACGCACTCTCATGTATCATGCGCTTACTATTTACTACCTGATACTGGTATTGGTGTGACAACAAAACGTTGGTCGGAGTTGGCGTGGAGGTTGTTCGAGGCGATGATCTCGAAAGCACGCAAAAAAATGCGGCACGACCTCCTCTATACCTGGTATACTTCGTATTTATACTTACTCGTACATAGCACCTGGTGGCGATATTTTGCATACAGCGACCTGGGTACTGCCTGTGTAATCTACTGCTGTAGACTGTAGACCAAACCCGCCGTGTCCTTGTTTCCCTCCTGAATGCATGCGAGTTCAACCCCAACCATTATCCATACAATATGTACCCCCTAACCAAACGAGAAGGGGTGCTTACCACTTATTCTAGATAATCTTTGACACATAAATACCCTGTGTACGAGACGAATACTGGTAGAAACTAACCCGAACCCTAACCCGAACTCTAACCCGAACCCTGAGCCAATCAGATCACACCAAAGCAACCATTGGTTAGTGTTACCGTTACTGCTGCAGCATTCTTTAAGTCTCGTACACAAGGTACCTCCTCCCTCAACCATTGCATTTTCTCGAATAAGTGGTAAGCTCCTTGCTGCCAGTTTCCCCACACGCCACACCAGTTCCCCCACCCGCCACGTCACGTACCGTACATACCGTCCACAGGCAGAAACCCCTGCTCTCGCGCGCAGATGGGCCGGTTGCTCTTTCGCTATAGTGAGGACATCGCTTGGGGATTGAAAAAATGTTAAAGTCAGAGCTTGGTATCATATGTATTATATAACACTTGATGCGTTGCGTCACCAAGTGTTAAAAAAACACGTGAAAACCCGCGCGGTAATCCCCTCTTCACAGCAGCAGTTGTTTACCCTCTTACTGCTGCAAAAAAAAAAGGCTCCCCAAAAGTTTCCATGTCATTTGTCCCCGAAAAACCGTGGGCCAACTCGAGAAGGGATAAGCCAAGCCGACCCGTTGTCGTGTGGTCTTACGTCGCGAGTTGCGAAATACAGGGTATTAATCGGAGCGAAAGTTCGAGTTTGACTTTAAATCGATCTCGGCGAAGTGGACTAAATACGTGGTCGTTTTTTTTCCGTGTCTTGTTTTTTTCTTTCGATTAATCGGCTCGTTTGAATTTTCTAGTCATATAGCACGAGTGAAGCGAGCCCCAATCACTCCCCCCCCCCCACCTCCCGGCTCCTGGCTGGCGGGGGGGGGGGGGGGTGATAGCCGGTGGGAAACGTTATGAAGTGCCTGATACCCAAGTGGTACCTGGTATCGGCATGTCAATCGTCTCCATTTTACGGTTCGATGTCGATTGAATCGTGCACATGAAATGTCAAGAAACATGGTTGAATGCGATTCACAGCCTTACATTACGAGCACGGCCGGCGAGAACGTAGTAATTACACGTATATATATATGTATTTATGTATACGGTATATATATATAATGTACAGCAGTTGCACCATTAGGAATTTACCAGGAAATCGCCAGAAATTGGTCACTGGATTGAGTTCATGGGGTGGTCATATGTTAGTATTCATAGTATTAATGTATTACGAGTACTCGTCGTATACCAGGTATGATACTTATGACGTATGAGGCCATCTCGTACGGATTTTGTTTTGGGCAGCGGCCAAAAAAAGGTATACCTTCTCCGTTTGCGGCCAAACAAAGGTACATACTTAAACTCAAGTAAAAAACGCACTCTACGTGCCCTGCCATTGGTCCAAAACTCGTTGTACCTGTTTTTGCCTCTTTAAAGCCCAGGTATACTTGATTTTGTCTACTCTGCTTGACTTTCACCTTTTTTTTGTCGTTTTTAATGCCTTCATAGTTCCACCCTATGCCCCCTATACTAATGCCGACGTACACGGAGACCCCCTGCTCTCTTCGCACCTCGCACCACACGCCACTCGAGCGACACACATACCTGCCTGCACACCTCCGCCGAAATAATACGACATAGAAGGCTACCCTCCGGGATTGTGGTTGACTTGGAATACCAGGGGTGTCGCACGCTGAGAAGGGAGAATACAGTAGCAGCAGGCGTTCGTTCCTCGTACAACTAATAGCAGCTACTCGTATACGTAGCCACAGGGCGAGCACGAAGAACACGAAAAAACTCTACTTGGCGTTGCAAGGAACGGCAGGTTCGTAGGGTTCGTTTTAAACTTCATTTTAGTATGTACCTGTTTTTGGCCCCGAACGGACCAGGTGTACCTGTTTTTGGCCGCTGCCCTTTTTTTTTAGAAACGAAAATAAACGTTTTCGGGCCGCAAAACCAATTATCAACTATTGAGACCGAAACTGGTGATTTTTTCGGCCAAGTTTTTTGGTCACTAGTTTCGGGACGGCATCCAACCTGAAATGGGGGCTCCGTTTTCGGGTAGTATCGCGACCGAAACTGGCGAATGAATTTGCATCGTCACGGGTTTCCACACGTCGTGGGAGGCACCAAGCGTTAAAGTGTACCGAAAACAGCAAACAGCATTTGGGTCGTACATACAAGCCGTATCTGTCTGGCAAGCAAGCAGCGGGGGTTCTGCTGCTTGCTGTGCCACGGGCTACCCACTCGGGCGTTCCTCAGGCATCACCGCGAACCCGGTGTGGCATCGGGTCGTCTCGAGAGCCTCGCCACTCTCCTTGCAGTTGCGACTGCGGCATTCTGCAAGTTTAGCACACTGTAACCACAAACTTGTCTCGTCGCGAACGAGGGCGGCGGTCGAACAGTCGATTTCTGGGAGATATATTTTTGTTGATGAACGAGCAACACAGGCAGCGACGAGAAAAGTAGAACTTCTACGACACCCCCTCCTTTGCGTGAAGCGTAGATGCCGTGCTTTCCCTCGTCCCGACCACCGCCGGGTACAATGCTTCTCCTCCTGCGCTGCGTTCTCCGGTGCCCCCGGTGCGACGGACACCTCGACCACCCGTAGTCCCTGCAGGGAGGAATCGGAACATTTCTGAGGCGCTTTCGCGTACATACGAGTATATAAATACTTCGAGTATGTGAGTACCGTCTTCCTCGTGCTGCTGCCGCGTATTTTGTTTTTCACAACTTGCTGTCCAAAAGCAGTCTGAAAAAAAATGGGTCATGATACGATTGTGATATGAAAAACATCACGTCTGGTTTTGCGGCTCGCAAAACTGAAATTTCGTTCAGTTTCGGTTTTCAAAAACCCTCTCATAAGAGATGGCCTTATAGCAGGTAGAGTTCTACGAGTAGCTCTACACTCTACAGTACGTATATATCATATGTATAAAACACAGTTGGCTTTTCTCTCAAGCGCGGCCGATTATTCCATACTATCCACATGTACGTACAAAACAAAAGTCACGTATCATACGTACTGGCTCCACGAACCTTTCGCAACAAGGCTGTTCGTGGCCGATCAAGCTCATTTCTTCGTTCACACGATGGGGGGGTGTATGGTAGTACGCTCTCCAGGTTTGCTACGCCCCCGACACGCAGGCGCACTCGTTTGGTCATCTTCGCGGCCAGAGCTCGGTCTGGTACAAACAAACACGAACATATCGGCTCTCTCGGGTCGTATACCCCCAATTGATAGTGGAATAGTGTAGAGCAATGGTTTCATCTAAGAGCTATACCTTGCTTCTTGGTGTTTTTTCGATCGAACCAATCTCTACCAATCTTCGAAGGCCTCGCAACAAGGCGGTTCGTGGCCGATCGAGCTCATTTTTTCGCTCACACGATGGGATGTGTACATCCCACTCTGTAGGCGGGTTGCAGCCCGGCCAAGCGCTCGCTTGCGCTCGCTCGCGGGCGAGAAGTGTACGGGCGAGGATGCCTCAATCGCCAAAACTGAAACTGAGGATTCGGTGATTATTCGGAATTTAGTGCCTATATGGTTCCGAATCTGGTCGCGGCCAACATGTCGTCAGGTGGAAATCGGTCTTAATGCAGGAAGCTTAATATATATATATATGGAAGAACAATGCGGATGTGAATGATGACCTTCATTTTGTTGCGCCGCCTCAGATTACAATAATAATGATAACAAAGTCGAACATTATGTTTTCGGAAGGCTCTGGACCGAATATTTCCAAAGAAATATTTACGTCGTTCGATATTCTGGACAACCCAACCCTCCCGTTCGTTCTGGAAGAATCGAGCGCTCGCTGCAAAACAATCGTACCCCCGCTGTGCACTCAGCGCTTTTTAACTCAAACGTTTTTTACGTATGATATACCACTGCCTGTACATCGGATCTTTCTCATGTAGCAACATCCAGGGCTGGGATTGACATTTTATTTATTGCACCATTGCCTCTTGTATGTACGAGTAGCAAGATCCGGGGCTGGGATTGACGTTTTATTACATAATTGCCTCTTTCTAGGTAGTGTCGGTCGCCCCGATGGTCTAGAGGTAACCTCGAACGCTTCTGAACGTTGATGTCTGGAGTTCGAATCTCACGTGGGTCGGACTTTTGAGTTTATTTGCAAAAAAAAAAAAAAAAAACGGAATCAACTGCTGAGAGCGCCAATTAATAGTAGCGTGGGTAGGCACAATTCGATGCGAGTCGACGAGGGAAGGAAAGGCTGAAGTCTTCTCGCGATAAAAATGCAAGGCAAGAACCGTAGTGGGGGAGGAGGGAGAGGAGCCTACTTTGTGACCCCGGATCTGAGTTACGACTAGGGAGGAGAGAGAAAGGAAGGGCGAAGATAATAAATGGGATGGACAAAAAAAAAAAAAAAAAAAAAAAGGTAGCATAAATCCAGGCTGGGATTGACATTTTTTGGCATCACTGCTCTTCGATACCTCTTGCATGCCATTGGTCTAATTTCCTGTTGTTTGTCAACACTAATGCGGATGCCGTGAGCGTAAAAAGTACAGTAGTATCCGACGTTATTGGCAAGCTATTGGCAAGCGTTCACTATTCAAGGTTGTGTTCTGTAGAGTTGGTGGATTCCGGGTAAGGGTATGGAAGTCTTGCAGAGCTTACAGAAGTTCCGGGTACGGGTATTGAAGTCTTATTACAGAACTCAAAGAAGTTCCGGGTATTGTGGCACGGGCGTACAGAACTCACAGAAGTTCCGGACAGGTATGAAAATGTTGTACCCGTACCCCGGGTATTGTGGCACGGGCGCACAGAACTTACACAAGTTCCGGGTACGGGTATGAGTATCGTACAGAACTTAGAGCAGTTCCGGGTACGGGTATGAATGTTGTACAGAACTCACAGAAGTTCTCTGTAGGGTATTTCCCGGGAAAATACCCCGGGTATGGTTCTGTACGTACCCTACAGAACACAACCTTGTTAATATTGATATTAAATATCATAGTAAAAAGGCACGGTATCCAACGTTATTGCCAAGTGTTAACATTAAGGGTTTGCTCCCGAATCGTGGTTGCAGTTTTGTGTAGACGGGATTAGCCTTTTTGCAGTAGATACTATGTATAGTAACCAAAACAGAGTGACGAATTCGGTCTTACATACCGGTCGGCTGCTCTAATAATACTACGGCGGGCCATGATGATGAGATCTCTCGAGGGCCCCTATATTTACACGCCTTGTTTTGGTCGTGACTACTATTAATACAGTATGTTCACCCATAATGGTGGGAACGCGCAGCAAACACTACGAGTAGTATCGTCATGACGTACTATGTACTTCCTCGCAGTTTGTTGACGTAGTGCGGACTCTTCGTGTGTCGCCCCCTGACCCTCAGTGACCCAGGCTGCTTTTCGTAAGGCACGATAATGCTGTCAGCCGTCTTGCTTTCTTTCCATTCCGTCACTTTTTTGCCCCTGATGTCCCAAAACCCTTGAGAGGGGTTACCATGGAAAACCACAACAGAACAGCAATGCCTACGGTTTTAGTTCTAGAGTTCGATTTGGAGCGGGAGTCGAAATCGATACGATACTGAAAAACGAGAAGGCAAATCGATCTATTAACTACTGTGCGATGTCGATAATCGATACCTGGCGTAACTATTTATACCATACAACGTCGAAACTTTTCGTCCAGTGTCAGGATGAAACGTATGGGGATGCCATAAATAGGGGATGGAGGGCGGAACGTGTTCGATTCTACGATTATCGGTATACACGCGCGCCGACTACCCGTACTGTACGATCTGTGCATGAGCCGAACATGGTGGACAGCGAATCAGGGAGCGACACGCACGCGCTTTTCTACTGACGTGACTATGCCTCGCGGCGTTTTTTTCCTGTTTTGTTTTTACACGCCGCTCCATGTAGCTATATACGGTATGCTGAAGCGTCTTCCGGTTTGTGCATCGATATCCGTATGAACAACGTTGGTAAAACCGCAATTCCTGCCTCACCCCTCCCCCCTACCCACCCCTACACTCGCACGCCGCTGCCAACATCAACCCCATCAACCCCCCCCCCCCCCCTCCCCCCCCCCCCGCCCCAATAACGCCTACACTCGCAGGCCGCTGCCAACAGCAACCCCCTCAACCCCCCCCCAAAAAAAAAAAAAACCCTCCTGGGGCATTTGTGCTCCCCCCCCCCCCCGCCCCAATAACGCCCCCATCAACCCCCCCCCCAAAAAAATATAATAACGCCTTCCTGGTGCATTTGTGCTCCGCCCCCACCATCGACCCCCTCGAATTTCCCCCCATTAACCAGAGATCAACTTTAGCTGGGTGAGCTTTTTGGCGGCGATGGCCTCGAACCTGCTGTTTGCTTGCCGGGCCAACTTCTCGAAAGCTCTCATGAACCGCCCCCCCGTCCGGGACGGCGCCTCCATATCGTCGGCAAACCTTTATGGGCTCGTGACGTTGACGGCTTTCATGCTCTTCGCGCCGGTGGCGCTGCTGACGGGGTGGAGTGAGTGGAGTCCAGCCTGGGCGCTGGCGATGAAGAACGGTTACCAGGGGAAGACGCTTGCGCTCAGCATTTTGCTGTCGGGGATTTCGCACTACCTGAACAACGAGGTACGATCGTACTGTAGATAGAGATAACGAGATAGAACCCCGCGAGATACCCCGTGTTTGCTTCTTTGTGGAGTCTTGCTTCCTTCTTTTTTTTGTGTTGGTTCATCGTTGTTTCTACCGCGTGTTTTATTCTCGGTGTATAGTCTTTTTATTATTCTTTTTTGGGTTTTCATCATCATTGTTACGTTCCAGCTTTTAACTATTTGCGGGAGGTTTTTTACCCTTAGCGGTCTTGTGTATTATCACATATAACAGTAGCTGTGGTCACAGGTGTCTTCCCCTTCTTCCCCCCCCGGCGCCCGCCTTCATTTTGTTCAACGTTTCCAGTATTTCGTCGATTTAATGCAAGCGATTGTAAATTTCCCAGGGTGTTCAACACAAATACATATTCCCAGATTATTGAAACATGCGCGCAAGTTGTAAGATTCGAGTATAAATGCGGAATATAATGTTAAAAAAGCGCGCAAGTTGTAAGATTCGAGTACGTATACATGCGGAATAGGATGTTATGTTGGATGTGAAGAATGTGGGCACGCGATCGTCGTATGGCATGGATACATAAGTTTACGCGGTGAGTCAGATCGTGCGAGATCGTTGCTTTAAATGATAGCATGTGTGTGTCACAGACAGAAGTGCTGCCAGCAAAAGTATAGTCGCCCTCGGATTGGTACGCCCTCGCATGACGCATTATTGATACCGAAAGGATAAGGCCGAGGGTGCTCTGCCCTCGATCGTGCGTTTTCAAGAAAGCAGCAAGTTCCAACAAATTTATTGATTTTTCGATTTCGCGAGAAGTAGGTATATATGATACCCTAAAAAGGTAGTTTCCGGCCTCCTGCAGTGCAAGGTACCACGTATCATAACATCTGTTGTTTCGTCGTGTCATGTGTGTGGATAGGGTAGCAAGGAAACAACCTGAGCACGGGCGACGCGGCAAGAGATCATCCTCCTTTTTTATCTATATAGCTGACACTGGATCAACTTTTCAGCAATGGGTCTACCTACACCCCTTTTCCTCACCGCCCACTGGTGCTGCCTGTCTGCGCCCGCAATGCACGACCGAAGGCCTTACCACCACCACCACCCCCCCCCTCCCTTGCTACCTCGCCACGCTCACGTAACCTTACAGGTAATGTACCTTGCTCTGGGGTCTGTCCACCCGACGACCCTCGCGGTGGGCAACACGATGAAGCGGGTCTTCATCGTGGTGACCAGCCTGATAGTCTTCAAGACCCCGATCTCCAACCTTGGAATTTTGGGGTCCGCGATTGCTGTGGGAGGCGTCCTGGTGTACAGTCTGACGAAGCAACACTACGATGTCCTGGACCGAAAGATCAAGGAATAACGAGGTGTAGCAGCAGCAGCAGTGGCAGCGGCAGCGACAGCGGCAGCGGCAGCAGCCTCAAGGCAGCTCTTGTAGGAGGCAGCGGTGCAGAAAATATCAGTGGTGTGGCGGTGGCGTTGGTGGCGAGCGTGCGGTGGAGGAGGAGGGTATAATAATCGACCTCTTACAGGGCACGTAAGGTGGCGGCGGCGGCGGCGGCGGTGGTTCGAAATGTCACACGAAAACCCTGTACTTCTAGTTCCGTAAGGCGGTTCGAGCATCAGACCACAAAACGTGTATTTTTATTTCGGTGAATAGAAATGTTTTCTAGTGCTGACGCCCCGACCCGAACCTGCGCAATTCAGAAGCGGGGCGGTTCTGTTGGGGTGAGCAGCGGGGTCACGAACGCTCAAACTCAAGCGGCGCGTTAAGAGCTTAGGGAAGAGGCAACGGGCCTGGTTCGTGTTACGGCGGTAGCGGCTCAGGTAAAATGGGCAGCCGGGGGACGATGTGGGACGGGGAGCAAGCGGGCTGAATGGCTGCTGCAGGGAACCTTGTACTTTGATTGGTTGGGCCTGCAGCAGCATCAGCAGCAGTAGTCGTAGCAGTGTCTACATTGTTGTGCGGGTTGGTGTCCCTCGGTGTACGTTCCAATCCAAGGAAGTCGTACATTTGTTGCCAGGGAATTTTACAAGGTTAGAGCTCGGTTGAGAAATGTAAATTGGAACGGAAACAAGCAACAGTCAACAGTGATTTCTTCTTCTTCTTTTTTCGACCCAAACGACAGGCCTCCGCGACGTATAAATATATCTCGCCTTCCTTGTCGTTTCCTTCTCTCTTTGCACTGCTGTTTTTGTGATATCTGTCTATCGCTTTTCGTCTACGATTGGACCGCCTTGCTATCTGGTATGTTTTACTGGCCCTAAACCTACCGCCTAGGCCGTCCAGACCACCAACAGCTGCGCAACCCCGCACACACAGCTGTACATCTCTGTATTGCGTTACTGTAGTGTGTGTGATTCGTGCGCCTCTCATGTGCGGGGGCTGTCGCGCGCTGTGGCGGGCTCGTGAGTGAGGGAATCAATTCATAGCTCTTGAGTGATTGAAAGTAGTCAAAAAACGAAAGTGAAAGCCGAACAGACGAGATTCAGGTGCACGAATAATTGTTAGTGCGACGTTTACAAACGCAAAACGAAATGGAAAGAAAACGATTCTCTGCATGAATCGAAACCGCGTTGTGCTGATCCTCGCCATTCAGAGGCGGGGGGGGGGGGGGTTGAAGAGCCTCATCTGTGACTCATGTTCTGCAATATGTCGTCGAACCGGGTTTTCTCCGAAATATATACGGCTCACCAGAGTGGGCTAGTGTTATGGTATTGCCTCGGAAGACCGAGAATTACCTAGAATTATATGTCAATGGGAACGTGTCTGTATTATACCTGGGAGGCGTATCTTAGATGGGAAAGCAGCGGTTCAGGGCGAGGATTATTCGATTATTCGAGTCCTTCAGGATCAGTCCTCTATCGTGACTTGAATCGGAAATAATCGTTCGTCTACGTATCTCAAGCAACCAACACACGTAAGCACAACGAGAACCTGCTCAACAGGCACACCGTGGCGGGGGGGGTACTACGTGTCCCCAACGTGATCACCTCGCATCAAGTCAGAATAAGTGTTCAGATGGACCACAGCGCCTATTATATGTTGCAGCAGCCTGAGCCCTCGGGCCACGGTATCCCAGGATCGGTACGGTCGAAACTGGCTCTCGCCTCTATGCCGACTTGAGTTCGATGGAGACTTTGGAATATTTGCCCAGGCTCGCTCATATAATACGGTCATCAGATTCGGGTGATAGATGTACATTATCCGGCATTTTTTTGCACATGACTATAGCACTTAGCCCCGGAGTGGCCAAAGCTACTTGATATCGGTGCGATGGTTACTGCATGGCGACTCCATGGTGCCGCCATGGCCACTCCACGGCTACTCCATGGTGTGTCCATGGCTACTGCATGGGGACTCCACAGCGACTTCATGGCGACTCCATGGCTACTCCATGGCAACTCCATGGCAACTCCATGTCTACTCTATGGTGTTTCCATGGCGTTTCCATGGCGACTTCATGGCATTTCCATGGTGTGTCCATGGTGACTCCATGGTTATTCCATGGTGTGTCTATGGCGCCTCGATGGTGTGCCCATAGCGTGTCCATGGCAACTCCGTGGGGTGTCCATGGCGACCACATGGTGACTCCATGGCGACTCCATGGTTTGTTCACGGAGCAACTCCGTGGGGTGTCCATGACGACTCCATGGCGACTCTATGGAGAGGCCATGGAGAGACCATGGTAACTCCATGGTGTGTCCATGGTGTTCCCATGGCATCTCCATGGTGACCTCACGGCGACTCCATGGCGCCTCCATGATGCGTCCATGGTGTGTCCATGGCAACTCAATGGTGTGTCCATGTTCCCATGGCGTCTCCATGGTGACCTCACGGCGACTCCATGGCGCCTCCACGATCCGTCCATGGCGCCTCCATGACCCGTCCATGGCGCCTCCATGATCCGTCCATGGTGTGCCCATGGCGTCTCCATGGCGACTCCATGTCAACTCCATGGCGACCCCATAGCGTGTCCACTGAGTTGCCATGGTGACTCGATGGAGAGGCCATGGAGGGGCCATGGTGTGTCCACGGAATTGCCATGGTGTCCCCATGGAGACTCCATAGCGACTCCATGGCCTCTCCATGGTGCTTCCATGGTGTGTCCATGGCGACTCCATGGCTATTCCATGGTGTGTCCATGGCGACTCCATGGTGTGTCCATGATGTGTCCATGATGTGTCCATGGCAACTCCGCGGGGTGTCTAAGGCGAGTCCATGGCGACTCAGCAATCGCCATGGAGCCGGCACCATGGCGACTCCGTGGTGCTCTTGACTCGCCATGGCGACGCCACGGAGGCGCCGTGGTGCCGCCATGGCGCTTTCGTATCCCCATGGCGGCGCCATGGTGACTCCACGGCGACGCCATGGCGTGTTTGGAGCACCATGGCGGTATCATGGAGGCACCTTGGCGACTCCGTGGTGCTCTGAACGCGCCATGGCGGCACCATGGAGGCGCCGTGGTGCCACCATGGCGCTTTCAGCTACCCATGGCGGCGCCATGGTGACTCCACGGTGCCGCCATGGCGTATGAAAAAGTCAGCCATGGCACCTCCGTGGTGCCGCCATGGAGCCGCTGTGGCTGCTTGCTAGCGCCATGGTGACTCCATGACGACGCCATGGAGCAGACGTGGTGCAGCCATGGCGTATAGAGCCCGTTATGGCGGCACCGTGGAGTCACCACGGCGGCACCATGGCGACTCTGTGGTGCTCTCAACCCGCCATGGAGGCACGACGGAGGCGCCTTGGTGTCGCCATTGTGCTTTCAGCTCCCCATGGCGGCGCCACGCTAAATCTGAAACACGAAACCTCCCTTGGCTAATTTCCCACTCAACAGAAATTCAGACATTTATAACCATCAGGTGCTGCTCGAATATATAATGACCTCTCGTTTTACGTAATGGTGTCAAATTGACCCTATGTCTTGACCTCCCGTTCGTACATACGCGGTTCATCATAGGAGTTCATTGAACCCCACCACACACAAAGACCGACATACCCCCCGCGGCAATATACGGATTGCAGTATCTACAGCCATGCGATGAGTACACACCCACCCCCCTCCTGTGTTGGTCGAGAGAAGAGATCAGGTATGATCTCGTAATATCGTTACTACAAAACTTTGCACTCAAATAGGGGCTACCTGCTATAGTCAGTCTGAAAAATGACACCTCTCTTGCCTACGTTCCAACTCAACCAGTAGTCCAATATCGACCTTTCACAAGGTAGCATAGCTCTAATAAATATTGACCTTCAGTCCGTATGGCGTACGTGTAGTAATTATACCCTACATCTTGACCTTCGTTCGTACTACGTACTGCGATTATCATTACATTTGATTCTGAGTCAGACCCCCCCCCCCCATACGCCATGGCGGCACCACGGCTGCTCCATGGCGGCGTCATTGAGTTACCATGGCGCTAGCAAGCAGCCACGGCGGCTCCATGGCGGCACCATGGAGGCGCCATGGCTGGCTTCATACGCCGTGGAGTCACCATGGCGCCGCCATGGGTAGGTGAAAGCGCCATGGCGGCACCACGGCGCCTCCATGGTGCCGCCATGGAGTCGCCATGGTGATTTCTGAGTCGCCATGGACCCGCCGTGGAGACGCCATGGAGTATCCATGACGACTCCATGGAATTTCCATAACCTCTCCATGGATACACCATGGAGTCGCCATGGAGTCACCATGGAGACGTCATGGACGCACCATGGAGAGGCCATGGAGTCGCCATGGAGACGCAATGGAGTCGCCATGAAGTCACCATGGAGGCCCCACGGAGTTGCCATGGGCACACCACGGAGTAGCCATGAAGTCGCCATGGCTACTCCATGGTTACTCCATGGTGTGTCCATGGAGGCGTCATGGAGTCGCCATGGACACACCATGGGCGCACCATGGAGTCGCCATGGACACACCATGGAGTCGCCATGGACACACACACCATGAAGTAGCCATGGAGTCGCCATGGATTCGCCATGCCCTCTCCATGGACACACCGTGGAGTCGCCATGAACTCACCATGGACACACCACGGAGTCGCCATGGCCTCTCCATGGACACACAATGGAGTCGCCATGGAGTTTCCGTGGAGGCACTATGGAGTTGCCATAGACATGCCACCGAGTTGCCATGGACACACTATGGTCACACCATGGACACGCCATGGAGTCGCCATGCACACACCATGGAATAGCCATGAACACACCATGGAGTAGCCATGGAATCGCCATGGATTCACCATGGCTTCTCTATGGACACACCATGGGGTCGCCATGGAGACGCCATGGAGTAGCCATGGGACCGCCGTGAATTAGTCGTGGAGGCACCATGGAGCCACCATGGAGTCGCCATGGAGTCGCCATAGAAATAACATGAACACACCATGGAGTCGTCATGGACACGCCATGGAGTAGCCATGGAGTCGCCATGGAGTAGCCGAGGAGTGGCCATGGAGTCACCATGGAGTCGCCATGGAGTCGCCATAGAAATATCATAGACACACCACTGAGTCGCCATGGTGGCACCATGGAGTCGCCATGGAGTCGCCATGGACACACCATGGATGGGGTGGCCATAGGACACCATGGACACACTACGGAGTTGCCATGGGCACACCATGTAGTCACCATGGCGATTGCTGAAAAGAACCATGGAGTCAAGACAAATCTGTGCTGTCGGGGTCCCCAAGAAGTAGTCATGGAGTCGCCATGGAGTCGCTATGAACACACCATGGACACACCACGAAGTCGCCATGGAGACGCCATGGACACACCATGGAGTAGCCATGGAGTCGCCATGGAATCGCCATAAAATGACCATGGGCACACCATGGAGTCGCCATGGAAACACCATGGACACACCATGGAGTCGACATGGAGTAGCCATGAAGTCGCCATGGAATAGCCATGGAGTCGCCATGGACACACCGTGTGGAGTCGCCATGGAGTCGCCATGGGAACGCCATGGACACACCATGGACACACCATGGAGTCACCATGGGGTCGCCATGGAGTAGCCATGGAGTCGACATGAGGTAGCCATGGAGTCGCCATGGCGATTGCCGAAAAAGAACCATGGTGTCAAGACAAACCCGTGCTGAATAAGGTAGATAATAATGTAGATCATCGGTTGCGTGCATTACATACGAGTATATATGCATAACAGGTGGATGCGTGACCAGGGGACATATTGATTTATGGTGGACATGATGGTTTGACTTGTTCCTTCGCTTTGGCGGTGGTTCTGAGGAACAACAATCGGTAGGTTGTTGCCCACTTCCGTAGGACTTTCCAAAGGCACACGATGGCGTTCCGGTCTCGGGAGCCCATCCTCTACCCTCCATTATTCCAGCACAGCAGGGACTCTCGCCAGCTCGATCTCTGCCCTCACAATGGACCCTGCACGCAGCACTCGCAGCACTCGATAGTCCCTACACTTCAAAGTATGAATATAACTCTGACGCCCCTCACGCTGCAGCATTTATCGTTGATAGTACTCCTTCTGTTTTTGGCAATAACGAGTGACTCAATCAAGTTGCCACTGAATTTTGTTTTTACAACTAAGACCCGGAAACAGCGTGTCACTTGATCAAATAGTGTTAATTTCATTTGAGTACGCTCTCCTTCACCCAAATCACTTACGTACAGTATTACTATTTTCACGACCATAAGCACTTGCATACAGCATTGCATTTTTGATCGGGCATATTTGAACTTTCTGTCGCATAGACACTGTCACCAAGGGGAATGGACCCATAGTAGCTTGGAAGATGGGCTTTCACCCGGATTCGAGGGGCCCTCTCCCGCCGATACACTCGCCAACACGCCACTTACACCTCGTGGAGAAGGAATTCGCCGAGAGGCGTTCGATTGACAACAGTATAGCAAGGTGTTATGGTA
This sequence comes from Saccharina japonica, assembly GCA_008828725.1. NCBI lineage: Eukaryota > Phaeophyceae > Laminariales > Laminariaceae > Saccharina > Saccharina japonica. Next base: position 3,650 of record MEHQ01001695.1, on the reverse strand, counting down.
TCGTCTTCTCCCCTGTTGCGGCGTTATGTTTTGTAGCAAGTATCCCCTCGTCATCTACCTGGCAGGCGTTATCGCCTGCCTGGATGGTGTTTCTCTCGCCCCTTCGATCAGAAGACATCCCGGTGAGAGCAAGCGACTAATACAAGAAGCCACGGTATATCCTTCAAGCACCCTTGTGCGAATGGCCAGAACAGAGCCAGATGTACACCTGCATAGCAGTAGTCGGCCCCTACAGTAGGCCCATACTACTGTACCTTATCTCGTAACACTGGCGTCGACGGCAGCTGACGCTTCTGGTTCTCTGTTTGTTCGGTCAATTGTCTTTCGACGAATAAGTCGGCTACTCGCTCTTGTAGCCTACTTTTTTTTGTATTTCTTGCTGATCGTTTTATTTATGTTTTCTCGTGGTCTAGAGAGTTCGATGGCCGCCGCTCTCCCAGGGTGCCGCGTGAGGCAGCTGGTACAGCCGCTGTTACTCCATGCGACGTCGGCCCACGCGACGTGAGAGAATTTTCGTGCTTTCCCGGTCCACCTCTTAATCCGCTTGGTTACCACACGTGTAGACGTGCCACTGCTTTAATTGATACTTCAGCGGTCACTCGATCACGGATGGCATCAGGCAGACCCTTGATATTTTCAACCACTTTCGTTTCCCCTCGTTCAGCCTCACAGCATGCTGCGAGTTGGAACGCGGTGGCTAGAACGCCGGCCCCAGCACAGAAACCCGGGGAGCCGGTTTCGTTCTGGGTGCGACCAACTGGCCGGCCGAGCCTCTCTCTCGTGTACGACGTCTGATACGCAGAAAATTCGACTACGAGTACTTTATATAGTGATCGAGCCAGCCCCTTTTTGACGCCCACTGCTCGAATTGCATCGCCTTCTATTTCTAGTGTTCTGGTTTCTAGATTCTGCATCCGGGTAGTCCTCGCTTGGTTTTGCCTACTTTCGTGTACCTACCTGTCTCTTTCGGGCCTGTTGTTGTCTAATTCGACATGGCACACGAGTAAATCGGCTTTTGCCTTGTAAGTTAGAGGTATGGGAGGGGGTTATGAAGCGCCGCATCTTCGACGCTTTCTCCGAATTCTCCGGATGGATTTGGTTCCTGCCTGAGGTTTCTATGGATCTGCATTTACGGTCCATCAGGGTGGGCTAGTGTTATGGTATCCCCTCTCCCCTGTTGCGGCGTTATGATTTGTAGCAAGTATCCCCTCATCATATCTGGCAGGCGTTATCACCTGCCTGGGAGATTAACCTTTCACTCTTTCGATCAGAATACACCCCGGCGAGAGCAACCGACTGATAAGATAAACTATATCCTCCGAACACCCTTGTGTGAGTGACCAGAACAGAGCCGGAGACACACCTGCATAGCAGGAGTAGTCGGTCCCTAGGTCCATACTGCCTTATCTCTTAACAAAGGAATACTGAAGCAAACAGCCCAAAACCAGACAGCATGCACTCGTATATGCCTGGTACCTGAAATGTACCTAATAGTGCGTCGATGCTTTCATATTTAGGCGATGCTCTACGAGGCAGACTCTTCAGAAAGGTACCAAAACTACACAACAATGGCTGGGAAAACGGTGTCACCCTAATCGTGGCGCTCAACACACACAGTATCCTCCCATGAGGTGAAGATTGGCGCAGGCCGACCGATTGTATTGCAGCTATCGATACTCGTGGCCTTACGGGGTACCCAATCGTTCGAGATCATTTGACGCAACAAAAATACACAAAATGGGCAGAGTCATGCCTGATACTTGAGATGTTCTGCACTGGGAAAAATAGCTTCAGACAGACAAACAAGAAAATAGTTTTAGTTCTGTAGAGACCCCAATAGACTGGGGAATAGAAGGTCGGGACAACCGTGCCGTATGCGCTTTGTTCCGGGAATGCGGAAGTATGATTCCGTCCGAAAAAAACGGGAAACGATAGCAGCGTCCCTTGTCAAAGGTATACAGAAGTGGTCCCTCTAGAGTGCGGGTTGAGTAGTGCCGGCTGCCCGTTATAGTGCCTGTGAACTCGCTCCGAACATACGAGATTGATCAGTGTGGCCGTGTGCGGAGTAGTCCCGGTTGCCGCTATAGTGATGGTATTTTGTTGGCTTGCACATACCGGCACTATAGAAGGACCAATACCGTACTGCCAGTACCTGGTATACCTCGTATAAAAGAACCCGCAAGTCTATCGGAGCGCTTCGTCGAGTTGCGGTAAAAAAAAAACTCCTCCGTGGATGATTTTGCGCTACGTACGTACGTACGGTCGGTCGTCTGTGTGCTCATCCCGCCCCAGGCATCCTTAGGAGTGCGAGTGTAGGGGATCGCTTTGGACGCATGCTACGGCAGAGATGCACCATGTCTAGCCTTTTGAGGGTGGTTACTTATTGAGGTTGTCTACGGGTATACCTCACCCGAAAACGAAAAACTGATTTCGGAGGAAAATACAAAGTGCAATATACTCGAATGAACAAAACCATGGCCACAGCAGTATACAATGAAAAATGTTTGCCACGCAAGAAACGAAAAACCAAACGACGAGTTTGGGTTAAGGGAGCCCGATCGTTCAGAAACAAAACCGGTCAAAACGTGCTACGAGTACCTCTATTATCGTAGCACGCGTCTTTGTCGGGCGCCTACTACTGCTGCTTGCTGTGGAGAGATGCGGGCATCACACGACGCGACGCTCTTACGTAACCAATTCAGAACTGGAAAAAAAATGTCCCACACTAATTCCAAGTAGTTTGTCCCCATAATCGTGGGACAAAGTTCTCAAGGGCTTAACACACACAAAATACTGCGGGTGCCAGGCTCTCGACCCAACCGCCGCCTGAATCTTGTCCCGGGTGCCTGGAGTATAGGTCCCACCATTCGTTTTCCAAGCCTGCTTACTTTGAATCTTCAGGTCTATAAGTTGTTGGGTGCACAAGAAACGACTGACGACATCCCAACATCCTTCGGACACTGTTAGGCGAGAGAGCCCTCTCTTTTGCCACACTCCATATATGTATCGTTTGTTGTCGTTCTCCTGGGATCAGCCGTATCTGACCCTAGTGTCGTGTCGTGGCAAAATCTGGCGTGTCTTCCACGCCAAGGCAAGCAAGGTGTGTGCCACAGACGTCGAGCCGAATCGGGGACCCTCCCCTCGTTGGCGTCGGCGGCAGGGAAATCAAGAAGGACTTAATTATAAAATTATTTTATAAATATTACAAGCAGATCGGAGTAGATAGATCTGCTCTCCAAAAACGTTGGGGAGATAATGAAGCGTTGCCCTCTGTTTGTATAACCGCTGTCAAACGTGCTCTGTGTAGCCACGTGCCTATACCGTGAGTCGTCAAGGAGAAGGTGGTAGATAATATACACTTGTATCACCACGTACCAAATACACACCAGGTGAGCCAATACCGTTCTTGTCAGAGGCCCATCATAAACACCACACACAGGAGGTAAGCCGCACCAGGTTTGTCACCGGCTGCACCCCTCACACATATACGAGCAGTATCATTCTATCAAAGCCCGGGTCTCATCATCATTGTTCCCAGTGACTTTAGTTACTGGGCTCTGTCGCGGAAATTTTTTAATTTCCCAAATCCCCTGCCTTTCAACTCTGTTTCGAGGTCTAATTCCATCTTTTTTTAGTAATCCCCTCCCCTA
>MEHQ01000907.1:0-43644 GCA_008828725.1 Saccharina japonica | reverse complement strand
GTAACAATCAGTCAGAAAAAAAGTGATCATACGGGGGACCATAGTAAATAGGACCTACGGCTAATACAAAAAGCCTACCTGGTACCTGGTATATATTAGCCTATTTAATCTACGTAAGAATATTTGGTCCTATAGGACCTACGGTACCGACCATATATATATATTAGACTATATATACCAGGTATTAGCCTATTTTTGCTACACAACATTTGGTCCTATTTACTATGGTGGTCCTCGGCAATAGCTCCTATACCCGGGAGATGAGCTTGCTTGTGATATAACCGTTCCTACCTGAAAACTCCAAACGTCCCCATGCCAGACCCCCGATCGCCGAGAGTCACCAGAGTCGATCCATCCGGAGACACAATAATTTGTTGAACAGACTGCGCACGGCGCGGCGAGAGAGGAAATCAGACGCGAGAAGTAGACGAGGGCAATAGAAGGGTGAATTTGTTAATGAAGGTCTTACTCGCGGTAAACAAAAAACAAAATGGCAAGGGCACGGACCGAAATGGGGAGGGATTTTTCGGAGGGTGGGCTGCGGCACGGCCCGGCCCCACCCGGCCCATCAAAGGTTCAGAGAATAAGCCACTGCCTGGCCCAGCTCACCACATGTTCAAAGTTTTCACGGCGCGGCCATCAATTGTTACAAAAGTCTATAAGCCCGGCCTGGCCCGGCCCATCACATTTTCAAAAGTCTCGGCCCGGGCTCGGCCCGACCCGACCTGTCACAATTTTCAGAGCGGCCCGGCCCGACCCGGCCCGGGTAAGACAAACGGAACATGACGAGCCCTGTCAGGGCTTGTCATCTCGTGGGCCGACGCTGATGCGGCCCGGGGTTGGGCCGTGCCCATCATTTTTTTGTATGATGGTCCGCGGCCCGGCCCGGCCCATCAAATGTAAATTTGGTGGGCTGCGGCCCGGCCTGGCCCGTCAAATTGGCAGAGGATGGGCCGCAGCCCGGCCTGGCACATCAGATTTCGAAAGGATGGGTCGCGGCCCGGCCCGGCCCGTCATTTTTTCAAAGGGTGGGTCCCGGCCCGGCCCGACCCAGATCATCATTTTTTCAAAAGGCTCGGCCCGGCCTGGCCCAGCCCATCACAATTAAAACAAATCTCGACCCGGCCCGGTTCGGCCCGGCCCGGTCCGACCTGTCACACTTTCCAGAAAGCGGCTCGGCCCGGTCCGGCCCGGAAAAACGGCCCATAGGACAAGTCCGGGTGTCAGGGCTTGTCATGGGTCTCAGGGCTTGTCAGGCCCACCAATTGTTTGACATGATGGTTCGCGGGCCGGCCCGGGCCATCAAGTTTGGAGAGGATGGGCCATGGCCCGGCCCGGCCCGACCCCGCCAGTTTTCAGAGGATGGGCCGCGGCCCGACCCGGCCCGTCCAATGTTTAGAGGGAGGGCCGCGCGCCGACGCAGCCCATCAAGTTTGAATATTTAACGGCCCGGCCCGGCCCAGCGCATCCATTTTTCAAAAGTCTCGGCCCGACCCGGCCCGGCCCATTGCATCCATTTATCAAAAGTCTCGGCCCGGCGGCCCGGCCCGGCGGCCCGGCCCGGCCCATAATATTTATAAAAAGTCTCGGCCCGGCCGGGCCCGACCCGGCCCATAATATTTTTCAAAAGTCTCGGTCCGGCCCGGCCCGACTCGGCCTGGCCCGGCCCGGACAAACGGCCAAAGACAAGCCCTGGTATCTTCTTCGCCATCCGGCAATTTGTGGCATTGGTGAGCTTCAACGTTGATCACTCACAGCACTCCAAAAAACCAAAACAAAATGTTTTTTGTTTTTTTGTTTTTGTCGTTTCTGTCGTTTTTTTGTTTTATGTTTTTGCTGAGCTCCATATAAGTTCTTTTTACAAGTCACAAGGCTCCTCCACTAAGTGACGCATGCTGCGCATGCTACGGTAGAGGGTGCACCTGCCTACAGGCCATTTTTCTGCCTTCTGAGGGTGGTGGTCAAAAATGGCCTGTGGGCAGGTGCACCTCTACCTCACCCCAAAAACAAAAAACTGATTTTGGACAAAACCAAAAAGTGTTATGTACCCGATCAACAAGCCCATTGCCTACGTATACAAGGAAAACTACTGCAGTGCAACACCAGAATGACTTGATTCCGACGAATTCGGGTTAAGGAGCCCACCCGTCGTTCAGAAATCGTTTCAGCCAAAAAAAGGTATACCTTATGCACCTCTATTCGTAGCACGCATCTACTGTTGTAGCAATAGGCGCAACTACGATGCCTACGTAGCATGCATGCCCGTGTCGTGTCATGTCTTTGTTTTTTGTTTTTCCCCCCTTGGGGTTAAGAACTGACCGCACATTTCCTGTTTCGAGGACGACAGACACACAAGCTTGGAACCCCCCAAGGTTTATTGCTGCGTTTGACCTCCCACCATGGACGGCGTGCTACGATAGAGGTGCGTATAGGGTATACCTTTTTTTGGCTGGCGAAGCGTGCTACGATAGAGGTACGTATAGGGTATACCTTTTTTTGGCTGGCGAAGCGTGCTACGATAGAGGTACGTATAGGGTATACCTTTGTTTTGGCTGGCGAAGCGTGCTACGATAGAGGTACGCATAGGGTATGCCTTTTTTTGGCTGGCGAAGCGTGCTACGATAGAGGTACGTATAGGGTATACCTTTGTTTTGGCTGGCGAAGCGTGCTACGATAGAGGTACGTATAGGGTATACCTTTTTTTGGCTGGCGAAGCGTGCCACGATAGAGGTACGTATAGGGTATACCTGTTTTTGGCTGGCGAAGCGTGCTACGATAGAGGTATAGGGTATACCTTTTTTTGGCTGGCGAAGCGACAGAGGTACGTATAGGGTATACCTTTTTTTGGCTGGCGAAGCGTGCTACGATAGAGGTACGTATAGGGTATACCTTTTTTTGCTGGCGAAGCGTGCTACGATAGAGGTACGTATAGGGTATACCTTTTTTTTGGCTGGCGAAGCGTGCTACGATAAAGGTACGTATAGGGTATACCTTTTTTTGGTCTGAATAACGGGGCTCCTTCACCCCAATTCGTCGGTTACTCATTATTGTGCTTGCAAATATTGTTCACATTGTACTGGGGCCATGCGATATTTCATCGGGTCTGGTATACATAGAGCTCCCCAAGCGACTACGCCCAGACGAAAAACAGAGTGAACCTCTACCGTACAGCATGCGTCTGGCGCGTGTTCTTGACTAGGGGGCTCCGTATTCCAAAACCGTCGGAACTTTCAACCGTTTTGGTGTTGCAATGGTTTTCGTTGCATACCTATGAATAGGCCATGGGACTGTTCATCGGGTATGGTATCACTTATATTTTCCTCCGAAGGCAGGTGGCTTACTAAATAGTAGTACAGACGTCCTCAAGTAACTACACCTCAGAAAATGCACGGTATAACCTCTACCACCGTAGCACGAGCTTCAACGCTGATCACTCAGAAAACACTCCCGAAAGAAGCAGAAAACGCTTTTTTTGTCCAGATGCAGTTCCGTCATAATCCATACCCGGTACATATATACCAGGTATAGAAGTATATTATCATTATCTTTGCCATCCGGCAATGTGCAGCATGAGCTTCAACATTGGTCACTCATAGCATTCCCGAAAGCAGAAAACCACGGAAGCCAAGGAAACCTATGCGCAAAGTCTAACATCCTCATATATATATATAAAATATATATTTTCATTTTCCCCGTGAAAGACTTTACCCACTTCGGTCTATAATAATACGAAGTATATAATACGTACGTACACTCTTGGGGGGTATTTTTGGCGCAGGTGTTCGGTCAGAATCGTATACGACACGTTCTTGTTGTGTTTTCCGCCCCGCTAAGCAGAGTGACCCCATGTACGAGTACGTACGAGTACGTATGCATGTTTTTTTTTGTTCCCGGTCGAGAGCTACCACATGTAAACGCTCGCATGGTTTGCAGACAGACAGACCACGAGGGCCTTGGAACCATCATGAGCTATACAGTATTAATAGTAGTAGGTGTTGTTGTGGGCGTTTGTTTTGTTCAGGTACAAATACCGTCAGAATACGAACACTTTTTTTTTTTTTTTTTTTTTTTTTTTGTCCATCCCATTTTTGACATTTTCCCCCCGGTTAAGAACTGATCAATCAAGCGATTCGTACGTTTCGTGGATAGACCGCGTGGTTTTATATAGTTCGTATAGGCTCAACCCATTCAAAACTGAAAAAATGTCCGACTCTAATTCCAAGTAGTTTGTTCCCGAATTCGTCGGACCAGTTCTTAAGGGGGTTAAGAGCGATTTTGGCGCAGGTATTTTTTCGTCATGGTAGATTTTCCTGTATTTTCCCCCGTTGAGATCTGAACCCATGTTTATTTTCCCCGTTGAGAAGTGAACGGATCTTTCGAGGATATACATGATATATAGACCACCTGGAACAAAAACCGTTTGGATATTTTATTTTGTTCACAGGTATTCCGTCGAATGCCTGTCTGTCTATGCGTGTTTTTTTTTTTTTTTTTTAACATTTTCTCCGCAAAAAAACAATAACTGAACCCATCCATCCATGTGTTTTTTTGACAGTAGAACAGACCGCCTTTTGAACTATTCCGTACGAGGTTATTACCTATAGTAGAGTTGGCAGATAGAGTCGGCCGGAACATGTTTGCTTGTTTGTATTTTCCCCTTCAAGAACTCTGCATTCTGTATACTATTATTATAGGCTTGGATAATGTCTGTGCATGGACTTTCAGTCAGAATACTTCGTACGTACACGTTTTTTTTTTTTTTTTTTTTTGCATTTTCCCCGTGTACCTGCTCAGTTCGTCATTATGGTACCAGTTTTTTTTTTTTTTTTTTTTGCATTTTCCCCGTCGTTGAGCACTGAACCCGACGGGCGTGTTTCGAGAACGGAACAGACCACTACGGCTCGGGCCACGAGAGAAAGAGAGAGGGTGGGGTGGTTTTTGTGCAGATTTGTAGAATATTCGGTCAGAATAATATGTCTGCCGCCGGTCCGTTGAAGAATCGCACCCCAATTAATCCAGGACAGGCCACTTGGAGCTTCGCTCGCACGTACAAGCAGTTAATAGATAGATGTTTACCAGGTATACTTTACCTGGGTATATTGCATATTTGTACAGATAGTTGGGGTCATTGTTTTGTTTGTTTGTTTGTTTGTTGGTTTGTTTGTTTGCGTTTTCCTCCTCGTTAAGAACTGAACTGAACCCTCCATCACACATGCTTCGGAATCAGACCGCTTTGAACAAGAACAAGAGTTATCAATACACTTTTCGGTACCAGAGGTATTTGACAATAAATAAATGCGTGTACGTTTCTGGCATATATATGTCATACCTGATAGAACGTTTTTTGTTTTTTGTACACAGACAATCCGGTCATTTTTTTTCATTTTTTTTTCTTTTTGCATTTTCCCCCTCGATAAAAAAACTGAAAACCCACATCCATGTGCATCATGCTTCGGGATCAGACGCTTCGAACACGAAGAAGAGTTATCAATATACTTTTTGGTACCAGAGGTACGAGTATTCGACAATACATTCGCGTACGTACCTGGTATGTAACATACTTGAAGTACATATTATATATATATATATATATTTGTACAGATAGCAGTAGTGCGGTCATTTTTTTTCTTCTTGTTTTTGCATTTTCCCCCCTCGATAAAAACTGAAAACCCCATCCATGTGCATGCTTCGGCACCAGACCGCTTCGAACAGGAAGAGTTATAAGTCAGAAGTACTTTTTGGTACAGTATTCGACAATAAATCTATGAACCGTACCATACGGTATGCTATACATTCATACATATTTTATATATATACATATATATATTATATACGTATATATATACACTTCGAAGTTCGAAGTATGTGGGGTTCTAATACGTCTTTTCGCATATTATATACCTTCCCCTTTTTTTGTGAACTTAATTAAGCCGTACTCGTAGTTCGAAGACACGCGAGCACAAACTCGGAACTACGAGTGCATAGACTCGGACCGGTACGTGTAATCCGGCAAAGAAAATACATATGATACGTACAAATAAATATGTATGCGCGACCCCCCCCGCAGGGCTATCTAATATTTATAAAAAATGGAAAAAAAAAAACAGCTGTGAGATCGAGGATATTGTTCTCCCCCTCGCAAAAATAATTAATTAATTTAACTCCCCCCCTTAGGGCCCGTTTTAACGAAGAAAGAAAAAATTCAATTTGGAAACAAAAAAAAATCAAATCCGCTTTTCATTGGTCAACACACGCACCAGCACCAAAGATTAGGATCTCCTTGGGTATCATATTTGGTGCTGGTGCGTGTGTTGACCAATGAATAGCGAATTTGAATTTTATTTTTTCCAAATTGAATTTATTTTATACTCGTTAATTCGGGCCCTTATATTAGAAAAAAAAAAAAAAAACAACAGCTGTGAGCTCGAGGATGTCAATACCAGGTATGTATATATTAAAAAAAAGAAAAGAAAAAAAAAACAGCTGTGACATCGAGGACTTCGTCGAAACTCGTCTTTGCTGTTAATAGATGAGTATGAGTGTGATACTCCGCTTTTTTTGTGGCTATATATGTATGGAGCAGACCCACGTGTTTCCAGGATAAAACACGTGGGACTACCTACCACCGCGTACCACCCGGGGTGGTGACATATCTACCCCCCCCCTGGGCCCTAATTGCAGAGCAGATTTTCCCCAAGCCGTATGCCTTAGAGGGGTCCACACAACGAGATCGACGGTGGCTGTAGCCTTGGCAAGAGTCGTAGCTCGTATATAGGTCGTAGCTCGTAGGTCGTATTTCATTCCTCGTCCAGAGGACGATATTTTCCTCCATAATATGATAGACGAACCGCACCGCACACCGCACACCGCACACCGCGTACCGCTCGCTCGGTGTTTGTTTTTTGCATTTTTTTCTTCTTCTTCTCCCCCCGTTTTTTTGTGATGAGAAATCTCATCAGATTTTTTTTAAAAGATTCGTCCGAAGATGATGTGTGTCTGTGTTGTTTTTTGTTGTGTTGCGCATTACATATATACATATGAGTGTGAATGGGGGTAGGTGAAATTTAATGAATTAACTACTTGAGCTATTTATTAATAGCGTGGATTATTCAACTTAGCGAATGAGGGAAAATATTAAATATTATTGTACGAAGTTCTCGTATTACGGTATTACTTAGTGACTGCTGTGTAGTTGGAAATTTCCTTTGGGTGCAGGTAGTATATGTTATTATGTAGGGGCTCGGCTAGACAATTTTGATCGTATTATATGCAAGACTTGGAGTGGTTTTGGTGCAGGGGTCATATTTCGGCAAAACAATTGTCGGCAAGACAAAACGGCAGTTTACACACGTTATACATATATTCCGTATACATATATATATATTTATATATTTATACATACCGGTACGATATACCGTTGCACTTGTAATATAATACCCTGGTACCCGGTATAAACGTATACAGTTAGTACATAGATATGCGAGTCGACGAGGGAAGAACGGGCTGGATGGAGTTTTCTCGCGCTAAAAATGCAAGGTACGAACCGTAGTGGGAGAAGAGCCTACTTAGTGACCCCGGATCTGAGTTACGACTATTAATATCATAGGAAGGAGAGAGAAAATAATGGCAAAAGACAATAAATGCGATGGAAAATAACAAACAAATAGAAGCCAAATCATACTATTAATAGCTCGGTATAACAATTTTACCTGGTGCGTATAACACCGACGTTTGGAGGTCAAACCCCTGCCGTAAAAACACTTACTATTTCATAGTTTTACGGGCAAGGGCCATAGTAAATAGGACCCACGGTACAGACAAAAACCTATATATTCAACTTTTTTCCCTTGCACTATTTGGTTCTATTTACTATGGTCCTCCGTAGTAGTATTTTGTGTGTTATTTTTAAAAGGATTAGATTAGGGTGTATACAACTCGAAACAAGACTTTACTCTTGCTATTTATCAACATCCTTGTCATCTGACACTGAATACGGCAGCACGATAAGCCTCAACATTGATCGCTCGTATATACGCACCGCTGTTCTCCGAAAGAAAATAAGAAAACCACAGAAGAAACAAAAATAGGAAATGCTCTCTGGACACAATCTACTCCCCCTCTTCTGTACACACATATAATACACACTTCCGGGGTAAGCTTTGTCTGCTCTATTCGCCATCTTTGGCTTTACTCGTTTTGGTACGCGGGTATATTACTGTGTACCAAATTTGGGCGGACTTCATTGATTTTGTTGCGCAGCTCTATCATTGTGTAACAAATCTGGGCGGCAATGTAGTAGTAACCGTTTGGATATAAAATGAAAACCAAGCGGTCGTTTAAATTTCCACCGAGAGCTGGTACCTTGTGCCTGGTATGCCGGTATTGGGATCGTATTTTTTGGTAGTACTTGGAAGGCGTATCTCAGGTGGGGAAACCAGGGGTTTCCAAGGCGAGGCAAACCTGAGTCTTTTGGTATTTCCGTCTTTCATCGTGCAAAAGAAGGAATCATGCCTCTCTCTTCTTTTGTCTCTAAAAGCAAAAAAAAAACACGTGAGTACCAACGAGTACCTGTTCGATAGGCAAGCCTGGCAAGGGTTACTCTTGTGTCCCATACCCTTCGCCTCAAACAAAAGTATATCTATTATATCGAAAAGCGTTATTATGCTATGGTATATATTGCTTTCAATGATGTAAAAAAGTCCGGTAATTGCCATGTGGGCACCACACAGGTACGTATTGGGATAGTATTTGTAGTACTTGGGAGGCGTACGTATCCTAGGTGGAACCCCGGAGGTATCTTAGGTGGGAACCCCCGGGGGGGTTCCAGCGAGACGAACCACACCTCCCTTATTTGGCCAGAGTGTCACCGCGCTCCAAAAGGAACGTGAAAGCTGTGCTCTTCTTCTAAGTCTAAGCAAAACAGCACACACACGCGAGTGGGTGGGACAACACGCACCTGCCCGATAGGCAAGCCTGCCTGGTGGGATACTCTGTGAGTGGTGAAGGTGTTCCCTACTGATCGATAGGGGTGAACAGATCGACCGATTACCCGCACAGCCCAGAGCAATCCTTACACTCGTACCCTCTCCGCCTTACATGCGGTTCTTAGTAGGATGCAGCTTCGCCCTTCATGCGACTCGCCCAAACGCCTCATGGCGCCTCGCGCTTGGATGCTAGCAATGCCTGCCTGGTCGGTGAAAACCCGACATGCTCCGTCCCGGCATCGTACGTAGGGATGCGAGGGTCTATGGTATGGTCATACGACTACGGCCATGCATGAATATGAAGTACACCCCCCCCCCCCCCTCTCAATGGTCAAATGACAAGGCAAGCAAAACAATGAGTACGCCCTCCCCCCCCCCCCCCCGCTTCTGAAAGGCGGGGTATTTGAGACTTTGGTACCCGTACGTTGACCTACTACCCGCTCCGTTTCAATACCTGGGCAATCAGGGAGGCGTGTTTTGTTTGGGCAAGTATTTCTATATCGTGTCCCCTCTTGTTGTGTCAAAATTAATTAATCCACACTACAGGGGCCGTCATATGAGAAAACCCTGATTTTTTCCAGGAATTTTGTTTGTGATACGATTATAGTACATGCCACCGTTTCAGGTTCGATTGGTGAAATGTCGGCGAGGGGAGTCGGTACTGCGAAGCCATTCATAAGGGGGGACTGCATCATTGGTGTGTACTCGCAAGTTTGTCAAGTATTCCGGGCATCATTGATAGGTATATATGTGAATGGTATGATTGAAAATAAGCCGAGCTGCACAGCAGTGTCAGATGGCAAATGGAATAATAATAGTTATTATGGTAGTTTATCGAGAAATGCGCGTCAAAACAAAGACCAGGTAGGTGAGGTGTTATCCCTACCTTTAGCAAAAAAACGGTTTTTGGGAACGGTTATGAGTGATCGACGATGGAGATCGTGCTGGACATTAACGGACGGCAACTAACGTACCGTATTGACTGTGGTACGAGCGGACAAAGTTAGACCTTTGCTGATGCCCACGACACCACACAACAAAGATAGACCTCCTACTCCTCCTCCTCCTCCTCCTCCTCCTCCTACTGAAGCCCACGATACTGCACACTCTACTGAAGCTCACACTTCCTAAAAAAACATCGACAATAAAGGTAGGCCTACTTGATGCCGCCACAATACAGGACGGCCAACAAGTAAATGATGTACACACCCACTATCAATACTGCACTGACTGATGCCCACAAAAAAAAAGAGTTTCGCACAATACAGTTACACCTACTGGTGCCCAAAATAATACACAAGCGAGTTATAGCCATACTTCTACCTACTGATGCCCCCCCCCCCCCCCCCCCCCCTATATTATATACTGTAGGTTGGGTTGGCGTCGGCTGGCAACGGCACTGTAAAACATGCCGCTCTCACTACCTGAGCTAGACCACCTGAGTACCGTTTTTGTTTTTTTTTGGCGGTCGATTACAGCTGGCGCTCGAGTTACATAGTGTTTGTGAGGGGTGGGAAACCCTTGCTCCGCACAAGGGGAGTATCACGAAGTGTATATGGTAAGGCACCCACGAGGCAGATTCATAATACTCCGACTGCTGTCTCAGGAAGTGGCCACACCGGAAATTGAATCAACTCATTAAAGCTGTCATCCGTATGCAAGTCGGCTTTCACAGGCGGTTCTTAGTAGTAGGATGCAGCTCACCCTTCACGCGACTCGCCGAACACCTCATGGTTTCGCTTCGCGCTTGGTGCTAGCAATGTCTGTCTGGTCGGTGAAAACCCGACGTGCTCCGTCACGGCATTGTAGGGATGCGAGGGTCTATGGTCATACGACTACGGCCATGCATGAAAATGAAGTACACCCCCCCCCCTCCACTAGAGCCAATAATACAAAAAACGAAGTTTGGTGTACTAGTAATGACCTACTGACCAGCTAATATTGACCTACTGGCCAGCTGCTATTGGTCTATTGCCCAGCTAATATTGACCTACTGACCAGCTACTATTGACCTACTGACCAGCTAATATTGACCTACTGACCAGCTACTATTGACCTACTGACCAGCTACTATTGACCTACTGATCAGCTACTATTGACCTACTGACCAGCTACTATTGACCTACTGATCAGCTACTATTGCCCTACTGACCAGCGACCAATGACCTACTGATCAGCTCCTATTGACCTATCGATCAGCTACTATTGCCCTACTGACCAGCGACCAATGACCTACTGATCAGCTCCTATTGACCTATCGATCAGCTACTATTGCCCTACTGACCAGCGACCAATGACCTACTGATCAGCTCCTATTGACCTATCGATCAGCTACTATTGCCCTACTGACCAGCGACCAATGACCTACTGATCAGCTCCTATTGACCTATCGATCAGCTACTATTGCCCTACTGACCAGCGACCAATGACCTACTGATCAGCTCCTATTGACCTATCGATCAGCTACTATTGCCCTACTGACCAGCGACCAATGACCTACTGATCAGCTCCTATTGACCTATCGATCAGCTACTATTGCCCTACTGACCAGCGACCAATGACCTACTGATCAGCTCCTATTGACCTATCGATCAGCTACTATTGCCCTACTGACCAGCGACCAATGACCTACTCATCAGCTCCTATTGACCTACTGATCAGCTACTATTGACCTACTGACCAGCTACTATTGACCTACTGACCAGCTACTATTGACCTACTGACCAGCTACTATTGACCTACTGACCAGCTAACTTTACCTACTCATCAGCTCCTATTGACCTACTGATCAGCTCCTATTGACCTACTGACCAGCTAACTTTACCTACTCACCAGCTCCTATTGACCTACTGATCAGCGAACTTGACCTGCTGACCAGCTTTTAATAGTGAGCTACTGACCAGCTACCAATAGTGAGCTACTGACCAGCTACCAATAGTGATCCACTGACCTCCAGGGCTTCGTCGAAGTCTGAAGCGGTCCACGACTTTGCCAGCACCAGGGAGCCGTCCTCTTCGCTCCTGTCGAAGTAGACAAGCCCGCCGAACTCTCCCCCTACGTAAACGCCCATTCCGTCGTCGGAAACCTTTTTTTGTGCCCAACGGTCAAGTCAGATCATATTTTATCGTGCCATATCAATATCATGTCATATCAGATGGTATCAGGTCAGGTCACAAATCGTATCATATAATATAATATAATATAATATCATATCATATCATATCATATCATATCATATCATATCATATCATGTCAGATCAGATCAGATCCGCGTTTCCTAATTTAGGAATTTCAGGTCACATATGTTCCTGATTTGTGCATGCAATATGATCCGGAAGATGGATCAGATGATACCCATTTAATTCTCTAAATATTTCGGGGTAGACACCTTCCTTATGTGTATGATCTGGAGGACGAATAATATGGCACCCATTTCACAACCTAGATATTTCGTGGCAGGGGTAATCCTGATTAGTGTTAACGATGTGCAAGAACACAGATCAGATCATACTCCTTTATTGATCTAAATATATCGGGGCGGGTGTCTTCCTGATTTGAACGTATGATCTGCAAGACAAATCAGATCACCATTTCACCATCTAAATATTTTAAGGATCCACAAGACAGAAGACAGACCATATGATAACCCACGACATGGCACATTGAAGATACTTCTGGGCAGACGTATTCCTGATTTGTATGACCTGCAACAAGACAGATCAGATCCTCACTTCATGATACATTGTGCGTAGATATTTCCGGGCAGCCATATTCCTGTTTTGTATGATCTATAAGACGACAGATCATATCCTCATCTAGATATTTCGGGTCCCAGATACAATCCTGTTATATACGTACGCGATCTGTATGATCTACCATTGACAGATCTACTAGGCAACGTTCGTCGCCGGGTCGGGATCTGTTAGACACACATCTTCCAGTCGCAATCCTTGCGAGAACCCCCCCCCCCCCCCAGCCCGTCGAACTCCCCCCCCCCCCGGCATAAAAACGCCCATTCCTTCGGTGGAAACCTACTGGAGCATTTGCGATCCTAATCTTCCGTTATTATTTCGTTCGTGCAGGATCTGTGTAGCAACAGATCCAACCAAGGAAATATGCCGTACGAGTAGATCATGCAGGTTTTTTCACTACGGCTATACCACACCTCCGAAACACGATTAGCTACGTAGAGAGAGAGAAAAAAAAAACGCCGATCAGGAATGTATCCGCTCCGAAATATTTATGATCATGAAACGGTTACAATATGTTCAGACTTAACGAACCCTGGGCTGGGTGAAATCGATCGATCTTTCACTCCTATATGCAATACTCGTACATAGCTCAGTAGGTATGTTAATTAACACCCTCACATTTGGCGTCGACGGCAGGACATCGTTTCGAGTCTGTCTCACTTCGGACGTTATTTTGTTTTTTTTTAATATAGAAACGCTTGTTGCGCGTGCGTTCCGAAAAAAACAAAAACACGTCTCCCTGGTTCCTCCCCAGGTATCTGGAACGGAGCGGGTAGTGGGTAATCGTCCGACCATATATGGCTCTGTTGCGTCCCGAATATCCCGCCCTCCGTAACCTAGGAACTCCACGTACCCAAATATGGTTGGAACTCCATTTTTGCATTTTTCGTTTTACACATGATATTATATTCGATATACACCAAGGCCATCGGCTTCACACCATGTTTTGTTTCTTCTCACAGCCAGCGTTGTTTGGGTGTCTTATATATACATACATATATTATTAGGGGGGACCATAAGTAAATATAATGAAATATTGTTAATAGTAAAAAGAGATGAATATATAGGTTTTTGTTTGTAGAGTATCATAGGTTCTATTCACTACGGATCCCCGCAACAATAGTATGGTAGTAAAATTATCTCGCACAACAAAAAAAAACTTGACCAGCGGAAAGCGCGAGAGCGTCAGTTGGCAGAATTCGATGAAACTCGACGAGCGTTAGGACGTCTGGACCCTCTGCGCGATAAAAAATCAAGGCAAGAACCGTAGTGGGGGAGGAGAGAAAGGAGCCTACTTTGTGACCCCGGATCTGAGTTACGACTAGGGAGGGAGAAATACAGAAGTGCGAAGATAATAAATGGGACGATAAAAAAAAACGTAGTAGGGCTCTTTTGTCGACAAGTATTGCAGGCACACACCCTACATTAAGGTAGCAGGCGGTAGTGGTAACTGTATAATATGTACCCCCTCCCCCCCCCTAACTCACACACTCACCGCTATCGAGGATGCCGGGTTGTACGATACTTCATCGAACGGATTTCTGGTGTCAGACGCCGCGCCTGAAGACTCGAGCGCATACCCCAGCCCCTCGTCTGGAAGGTATTAGAGCAGACGATCGGAAAAAAAAAAAAAAAGAGGAGAAGAAGAAGAAGAGATGGCGGCATGAAACAGACATATGATATCGCTCGCTTATATAATAGCATTTTTATGTAAACATCGCTTGCTTGTCGCACGAAACAAAAAAAAACATCGACCGCTTTTTTGTGGCATGAAGGCAAGAATCGAAAAACAAAATTATCGGTCGTGAAAAACAATTGCTACGTACGAACGACATATTGATAGTTTTGTTTTCACGTCTCCCAAAAGAAGAAAAACGGAGAAAAAAAAAAAAAAAACAGCGAGCCGATTTTGACGCTGTCTCTCTACGTATACCATACTCATCAGGGCTGTCTTCGGCATAATACAATGCCTACGATACGGCAGATCATGGCACGGTTAATCGCGATTACGATATTTCCACGGCACGCTTCCGCGGTGAGCGAAAACCACGGTAATTCACGGAATCGCGGCATTTGCATACCACCAACCGTGGTTTAATCGCGGTAATTTTACAGTAATTTTACAGCGGTAAAATTCCCGTGGACAGCCCTGGTATCCGTGAAAAATAAAAACAACAGCTACAGTAGCTGCGAAATCAAGGATTCGGTTCGTCAAGAAACTCTCGTCTTCGCACGCTGCTGCGTGCGATGTCATATATATGGTACCTCGACCGCGCGTACATACACACAGGGTCATATATGTGTTATGTGATGGCCTCGTGCAGAATGTACGTCATATAGTACACTGTATATGAGGAGAACAAAGTCTGAAGCTGCAGAATTCAGGGAGTGTGTGCGTCCATCTTTGAAAAAATAATATCGGATACTGGTACAGTTTTTTTGCAGCACGAGTCTTTCGGCGGGACGGTCATGGGGGGGGGGTTTCCCCTTTCCATGCGAGCGGTCGCCAGGCGGGCGAGCTGGCGGGAGACGAACGAACACCGGCGTGCGCGAGTAGCATCAACCTCCACGATTTAGTCAATTACACCAAATCCACCGTGTCCGGTACACGGTACATGCACACGCTTATAACAGGCACCTGGTAACTGTTCAAAACCCATTCAGAACTGATATTTAACTTATCCCACACTTTTTGACTGGCTTTGATCGCTTTGCGGACCCTTCGGGTTCCACTTTTATTTCAGTATACCTTTTTTGGGTAAGTTAGCCTGTGACCACGGGAATCGACCGTGTCAAGTGTTGGATTAGTACGGACAGATGGAGGTACTGGATAGAGAGACCGGCACGGTTTTTAATGTGAAGGGAAGACAACAACAAACAAACAACAAACAACAACAACAACAACAACAACAACAACAACAACAACAACAACAACAACAACAACAACAACAACAACAACAACAACAACAACAACAACAACAANGGGATCACCGTTGAAGTTACTGTAGTCCAGTAGGCTACTGTAGTCCAATAGGCTACTGCTGTAGTCCAATAGTCTACTGTACTCTAATAATCTACTCGTACTATAGTCCAATAGGCTACTAGTCTACTGCAGTCCAATAGGCGACGACCGTAGTCCAATAGTCTACTGTAGTCCAATACGTTTCCTTGCTGAGTTTCCCTTGGTGTTCCTCTATCGGGGAATGTTACTGTTTTCTGAGTGATCAACGTTGAAGTTCATGCTGCACATTTGTCGGATGGCAAACGAATCAATAATATTAACGATTGACTCCATTCAGTAAATCGATCGATACCTGGTACGTCCTCGGAGTTTTTTTTTCTAATGTCACACTTCTCTTGCTTGGATGGTACTTATGGAGCCGCTCGTGTTAACGTTCTCCTTCGTCTCTGAAAATGCAACACTCCCCTTTTGGGGGCCTTAGGTTATCCCATCCCGATCACGCTGTCTCTCTCGCCTTTTTGTTGTGATCAGCCAACACCCAACCACCACAAAAAGAAAAACATCAACACACCACGAACGACAACAACCGCAACAACAACAACATCCGTAAAAATAAACAGCACCGCCAACAACAACAACAACAACAACAACAACAGTAAACACGAAACCGGACAGCAAACAGATGTAATAGGTACGGTAGCTAGGGTTGGGTGCAAGGGATTCAATTGCACGCCGTCCGAATCTCTTTTTTTGTTTTCGAGAAAACACCTCAGCCAACCATCTTCTCTCTGAGGCCTAGTATTACTTTCCAGGGGCGCGAGAATCACCATGCTTTAGTTTATCCACTCCACAAAACAAGCGCGGCGATTTTTCCAAGCCAGCAGCAGCAGCAAGCAGCAAGCAGTACGCAGCCATCGTCCTGCTCCTATTAGCCGTGTGTAGTACCCACGGATGTCGATTTTTGGAGAGGCATTAAAGAAAACAAAAAAAAAAGAAAATTCGACCCCGCTCTATTTTCGTACACAAGCATGCGAATTTCTTGCGGTCGGCTAAATAAACACAACTTGACTCGTATATGCGTATATCCGTATGTATAATGTGTACGATAGGCACGAGCAAACCCGAGCCGATCGCTCCAACGGTCTAAATCATTAATGGCAATAAACCCCGAACGCTATAAATGATTATATATACAACGCGGTGGCGATGTCGAAAACATGAATTTATTGCATGCGGTCGGCTTAACACATCGACTCGTGCGGGGTACATATAATAGCATGAACAACCAAGCCGATCGCTCCGACGGTCAATTACGGGGTGTTAATCCGGACCTATATACGAAATAACACCCCCAACACCTACGTTGATAAATTCCAAGTGTTTTGTTTTTTACTATTTACCGTGGACCATAGTAAACAGAACCTATACACGAGTGCACACACAAAACCTACACATTTTCCCTTTTTTTTTTACTGAAAATATTCGGCCCCTATATAGGGGGGCATAGTAAACAGAAACTACGAGTGCACACAAAAACCTACACATTTACCATTTTTTTACTAACAATATTCGGTGCCTATTTACTATGCCCCTCCCCTCCGTCAATAGTGGCAATCACCCCGAAAGCTATCTATGTCCTACAAGCGTTGACGTCAAGGGATTCGAAGCTCGGTACGGAGTGTTTGTTCCTCGAAAGACACCACAAAAAATGCCGAGAGTGAGTATACCTACAGTAACAATCGAGGAGTGAGCTAGCACAACAATTTGTCGGCCCGAGTTGACGAGGGAAAATATGAGATGAACCTTTCGAGCCGTAAAAAATGCCGGCCGCGTACCGTAGCGGGGTGCGAGGAGGGAGGGCCGGGGGGGGGGGGGTACTTCATTTCCATGCATGGCCGTACTGTACTGTGGTCGTATGCGGGGGGGGGGTACTTCATTTTCATGCATGGCCGTAGTCGTATGGCCATATGTGAACCCGGTTTTGCGTAACGGCTACGTTGGAGAGGAGCAGGAGAAAGAAGAGCGAAGATTAATAAATGGGGATGGGAAACAAAATGGGAAACAAATAACGAACGAGAAAAACTGCTATATATACTCCAAAAGCACAAAATGTGGGAAATGGGAAAATGTCTCGATGGGCGAACATTGCATACATACCACGGACGCCCCCGACATACTATACGATTTTTTGTTTTCGTTTCGTTTCGCCTTTGTGTTGTGCTTGCCATCTCCTTCAATGTATCGCAGGAGCCTCTCTCTAACCATATAGATCAAAAAAGAAAACTAAAACTAACAAGAAGAAGAAAAAAAAAACAAAAGGAAACCATAAAAAAGAAACCTATTTATTACGATATCCTACAGTAGTGGTGGTAGTTGTGCAAAAATGAATCATCTCCCATTTGCCTGCTCCGCCTGGCATCAGGGAAGCAGCCCGAAAAATCTTGAGCCAGATACGTGTTGCACTCCTCTTCCTACGTAGTCAAAACCCTTGTACAAGTATATTACTATTATCTTTGCCATCCGACAATGTGCAGCATGATCTTCAGCGTTGATCACTCAAAATTAAAATTAAAACAACAGCTGTGAGCTCGAGGATTTCGTCGAAACTCATCTTGTGCTACTCGTAGCTAACACTACTTCCCACCAAGTATTTCGGGGTAGGCCTTTGTTATAACAATCAGAACTCTCGATGGGCCAAAAAAACACACACACCACCCCCCCCCCCTTCCGTTTGCACAAAACAAAATCGTTTTATGATTACTATGGTCTTCCCCTCGAATAGTCGTATGTCCCATAAACTAATAACGCGAAATTGTTGTATTTCGTAACCCCGTTAAGAACTGATCCCACTAATTCGGGAACAAACCACTTGAAATTAGTGTTGTTGTTGTTGTTGTTGTTGTTGTTGTTGTTGTTGTTGTTGTTGTTGTTGTTGTTGTTGTTGTTGTTGTTGTTGTTGTTGTTGTTGTTGTTGTTTTGTTGTTGTCGTTGTTGTTGTTGTAACAACAACAACAACAACAACAACAACAACAACAACAACAACAACAACAACAACAACAACAACAACAACAACAACAACAACAACAACAACAACAACAACAACAACAACAACAACAACAACAACAACAACAACAACAACAACAACAACAACAACAACAACAACAACAACAACAACAACAACAACAACAACAACAACAACAACAACAACAACAACAACAACAACAACAACAACAACAACAACAACAACAACAACAACAACAACAACAACAACAACAACAACAACAACAACAACAACAACAACAACAACAACAACAACAACAACAACAACAACAACAACAACAACAACAACAACAACAACAACAACAACAACAACAACAACAACAACAACAACAACAACAACAACAACAACAACAACAACAACAACAACAACAACAACAACAACAACACTAATTTCAAGTGGTTTGTTCCC
Source organism: Saccharina japonica (assembly GCA_008828725.1). Lineage (NCBI taxonomy): Eukaryota > Phaeophyceae > Laminariales > Laminariaceae > Saccharina > Saccharina japonica. The sequence continues at coordinate 24,477 of MEHQ01000907.1, read as the reverse complement.
GAATTAGTGGGATCAGTTCTTAACGGGGTTACGAAATACAACAATTTCGCGTTATTAGTTTATGGGACATACGACTATTCGAGGGGAAGACCATAGTAATCATAAAACGATTTTGTTTTGTGCAAACGGAAGGGGGGGGGGGTGGTGTGTGTGTTTTTTTGGCCCATCGAGAGTTCTGATTGTTATAACAAAGGCCTACCCCGAAATACTTGGTGGGAAGTAGTGTTAGCTACGAGTAGCACAAGATGAGTTTCGACGAAATCCTCGAGCTCACAGCTGTTGTTTTAATTTTAATTTTGAGTGATCAACGCTGAAGATCATGCTGCACATTGTCGGATGGCAAAGATAATAGTAATATACTTGTACAAGGGTTTTGACTACGTAGGAAGAGGAGTGCAACACGTATCTGGCTCAAGATTTTTCGGGCTGCTTCCCTGATGCCAGGCGGAGCAGGCAAATGGGAGATGATTCATTTTTGCACAACTACCACCACTACTGTAGGATATCGTAATAAATAGGTTTCTTTTTTATGGTTTCCTTTTGTTTTTTTTTTCTTCTTCTTGTTAGTTTTAGTTTTCTTTTTTGATCTATATGGTTAGAGAGAGGCTCCTGCGATACATTGAAGGAGATGGCAAGCACAACACAAAGGCGAAACGAAACGAAAACAAAAAATCGTATAGTATGTCGGGGGCGTCCGTGGTATGTATGCAATGTTCGCCCATCGAGACATTTTCCCATTTCCCACATTTTGTGCTTTTGGAGTATATATAGCAGTTTTTCTCGTTCGTTATTTGTTTCCCATTTTGTTTCCCATCCCCATTTATTAATCTTCGCTCTTCTTTCTCCTGCTCCTCTCCAACGTAGCCGTTACGCAAAACCGGGTTCACATATGGCCATACGACTACGGCCATGCATGAAAATGAAGTACCCCCCCCCCGCATACGACCACAGTACAGTACGGCCATGCATGGAAATGAAGTACCCCCCCCCCCCCGGCCCTCCCTCCTCGCACCCCGCTACGGTACGCGGCCGGCATTTTTTACGGCTCGAAAGGTTCATCTCATATTTTCCCTCGTCAACTCGGGCCGACAAATTGTTGTGCTAGCTCACTCCTCGATTGTTACTGTAGGTATACTCACTCTCGGCATTTTTTGTGGTGTCTTTCGAGGAACAAACACTCCGTACCGAGCTTCGAATCCCTTGACGTCAACGCTTGTAGGACATAGATAGCTTTCGGGGTGATTGCCACTATTGACGGAGGGGAGGGGCATAGTAAATAGGCACCGAATATTGTTAGTAAAAAAATGGTAAATGTGTAGGTTTTTGTGTGCACTCGTAGTTTCTGTTTACTATGCCCCCCTATATAGGGGCCGAATATTTTCAGTAAAAAAAAAAGGGAAAATGTGTAGGTTTTGTGTGTGCACTCGTGTATAGGTTCTGTTTACTATGGTCCACGGTAAATAGTAAAAAACAAAACACTTGGAATTTATCAACGTAGGTGTTGGGGGTGTTATTTCGTATATAGGTCCGGATTAACACCCCGTAATTGACCGTCGGAGCGATCGGCTTGGTTGTTCATGCTATTATATGTACCCCGCACGAGTCGATGTGTTAAGCCGACCGCATGCAATAAATTCATGTTTTCGACATCGCCACCGCGTTGTATATATAATCATTTATAGCGTTCGGGGTTTATTGCCATTAATGATTTAGACCGTTGGAGCGATCGGCTCGGGTTTGCTCGTGCCTATCGTACACATTATACATACGGATATACGCATATACGAGTCAAGTTGTGTTTATTTAGCCGACCGCAAGAAATTCGCATGCTTGTGTACGAAAATAGAGCGGGGTCGAATTTTCTTTTTTTTTTTGTTTTCTTTAATGCCTCTCCAAAAATCGACATCCGTGGGTACTACACACGGCTAATAGGAGCAGGACGATGGCTGCGTACTGCTTGCTGCTTGCTGCTGCTGCTGGCTTGGAAAAATCGCCGCGCTTGTTTTGTGGAGTGGATAAACTAAAGCATGGTGATTCTCGCGCCCCTGGAAAGTAATACTAGGCCTCAGAGAGAAGATGGTTGGCTGAGGTGTTTTCTCGAAAACAAAAAAAGAGATTCGGACGGCGTGCAATTGAATCCCTTGCACCCAACCCTAGCTACCGTACCTATTACATCTGTTTGCTGTCCGGTTTCGTGTTTACTGTTGTTGTTGTTGTTGTTGTTGTTGTTGGCGGTGCTGTTTATTTTTACGGATGTTGTTGTTGTTGCGGTTGTTGTCGTTCGTGGTGTGTTGATGTTTTTCTTTTTGTGGTGGTTGGGTGTTGGCTGATCACAACAAAAAGGCGAGAGAGACAGCGTGATCGGGATGGGATAACCTAAGGCCCCCAAAAGGGGAGTGTTGCATTTTCAGAGACGAAGGAGAACGTTAACACGAGCGGCTCCATAAGTACCATCCAAGCAAGAGAAGTGTGACATTAGAAAAAAAAACTCCGAGGACGTACCAGGTATCGATCGATTTACTGAATGGAGTCAATCGTTAATATTATTGATTCGTTTGCCATCCGACAAATGTGCAGCATGAACTTCAACGTTGATCACTCAGAAAACAGTAACATTCCCCGATAGAGGAACACCAAGGGAAACTCAGCAAGGAAACGTATTGGACTACAGTAGACTATTGGACTACGGTCGTCGCCTATTGGACTGCAGTAGACTAGTAGCCTATTGGACTATAGTACGAGTAGATTATTAGAGTACAGTAGACTATTGGACTACAGCAGTAGCCTATTGGACTACAGTAGCCTACTGGACTACAGTAACTTCAACGGTGATCCCTCAAAAACATTCCATCCCCGAAAGACGAAAAACCAAAGAACCAAACAAGGATACCTACTGGATTACAGTAGCTTCGACGTTGATCCCTCAGAAACATCGCCACAAGTAAGAACACCCGGCGAAACCAAGTAAGGACACCCATTGGACTACCGTATATTACTGGGCTACGTTAGCCTACAAGACTACAGCATGATATTGAAATAATATAGCCTATTGGAATACAGTATCTTCAACGTTGATCACTCAGAAACATCAACATTCTCCGCAATAAGAAACACAAGGGAAAACCAAGCACGGAAACTATTGGGTTACGTACAGCAAACTATTGGACTACGGTAAACTATTGGACTGCAGTAGACTATTGGACCGCAAGTAGCCTACTGGGCTGCAGTAGACTATTGAAATACAGTACACTATTGGACTGCAGTAGCTTCAACGTCGATCACTCAGAAACATTATCAGAAAGAAGAAACCCATGGGAAGATATTGGGCTACAGTAGTAGCCTATTGGACTATAGTGGCCTACTGGACTGCAGCAGCTTCGACAGTGATCACCCAGAAACGATGAACATTCCCCGAAAGAAGAAAATGAAGCAAGGAAACCAATTGGACCACAGTAGCCTATTGGACGACAGTACCCTATTTGGACTACAGTAGACTATCGGACTACAACAGTAGTCTATTGGACTACGAGTATAGTAGCCTACTGGACTACAGTAGCCTACTGGACTACAGTAGCTTCAACGTTGATCACTCAGAAACACCCCCCGACGGAAGAACGCGCTCAGTCAAGGAAAACCATTCCTATTATTTCAGTACTACGATGCTCGAACCACAGTCGCCCGTGCCATGTTCTTATGTGTCCATGGTATGCAAGAATATCTCGACCACTAATACAGCGGTTATACTCACAGTAGAATACAGCAGGATTTAACTTCCACAACATAGCAAACACCGCACTGTTTCTTTCGGCATAGCTCGACAAAATCTGTTTAGACCTTCTTGCTGTATTTGCCCCCAACTTATATACTACTATGCCATTCCCGGTGTCACTTTGGACGTAAATATAAGGTCTGTTTACACACTAATATGAACATTAAACACTCCTTACAGGTAGATATATGTGATTTTATGTGTTTGTCTCTGTCTGCCCTACTGGAGTATGTTCTCACAAACGTGGGTACATTGACAGTACGAAAACAAAAACATCAAGCTAGCAGAATGAGCGGTTGGGCCAAACCTCGCAGGTGTCGGGTCGGGTCGGGTCGGGTCGGGTCGGGTCGGGTCGGGTCGGGTCGGGTCGGGTCGGGTCGGGTCGGGTCGGGTCGGGTCGGGTCGGGTCGGGTCGGGTCGGGTCGGGTCGGGTCGGGTCGGGTCGGGTCGGGTCGGGTCGGGTCGGGTCGGGTCGGGTCGGGTCGGGTCGGGTCGGGTCGGGTCGGGTCGGGTCGGGTCGGGTCGGGTCGGGTCGGGTCGGGTCGGGTCGGGTCGGGTCGGGTCGGGTCGGGTCGGGTCGGGTCGGGTCGGGTCGGGTCGGGTCGGGTCGGGTCGGGTCGGGTCGGGTCGGGTCGGGTCGGGTCGGGTCGGGTCGGGTCGGGTCGGGTCGGGTCGGGTCGGGTCGGGTCGGGTCGGGTCGGGTCGGGTCGGGTCGGGTCGGGTCGGGTCGGGTCGGGTCGGGTCGGGTCGGGTCGGGTCGGGTCGGGTCGGGTCGGGTCGGGTCGGGTCGGGTCGGGTCGGGTCGGGTCGGGTCGGGTCGGGTCGGGTCGGGTCGGGTCGGGTCGGGTCGGGTCGGGTCGGGTCGGGTCGGGTCGGGTCGGGTCGGGTCGGGTCGGGTCGGGTCGGGTCGGGTCGGGTCGGGTCGGGTCGGGTCGGGTCGGGTCGGGTCGGGTCGGGTCGGGTCGGGTCGGGTCGGGTCGGGTCGGGTCGGGTCGGGTCGGGTCGGGTCGGGTCGGGTCGGGTCGGGTCGGGTCGGGTCGGGTCGGGTCGGGTCGGGTCGGGTCGGGTCGGGTCGGGTCGGGTCGGGTCGGGTCGGGTCGGGTCGGGTCGGGTCGGGTCGGGTCGGGTCGGGTCGGGTCGGGTCGGGTCGGGTCGGGTCGGGTCGGGTCGGGTCGGGTCGGGTCGGGTCGGGTCGGGTCGGGTCGGGTCGGGTCGGGTCGGGTCGGGTCGGGTCGGGTCGGGTCGGGTCGGGTCGGGTCGGGTCGGGTCGGGTCGGGTCGGGTCGGGTCGGGTCGGGTCGGGTCGGGTCGGGTCGGGTCGGGTCGGGTCGGGTCGGGTCGGGTCGGGTCGGGTCGGGTCGGGTCGGGTCGGGTCGGGTCGGGTCGGGTCGGGTCGGGTCGGGTCGGGTCGGGTCGGGTCGGGTCGGGTCGGGTCGGGTCGGGTCGGGTCGGGTCGGGTCGGGTCGGGTCGGGTCGGGTCGGGTCGGNACAGTAGCACTATTACGGGCAAGGCCCATAGTAAATAGGACCTACGGAACACACAAACACCTATATATTTACCTATTTTTACTACCAAAATTTGGTCCTATTTACTATGGTCCTCCGTAATAATTGTTCTCGTCGCAACATATGCTATTCGTACGGGGGGGGGGGGGGGTTCATACTATTCAGGACCATATCACGTACCCAAAAACCTACAGTATATATATTCCAGTATTTTTATGAAGCATACTTTTGGTCTTGACTACTATGTCCCCGCGTAATAATACGTATTACTGTAAGTGCCAGTGCCTCTCTTTAGCCGCGAATATAGTCACCAATTGATGCTGAAATTAGACTACAACCGGGTATTGTATTCCGGCTTTAAAGTAGAGAACAAAACAAAAAAAAACGGTCATGTTTCGGCGTGTGAAGGGTCTCTTTCGCACCACTCTGATGTCCGAGAATATAACACACGTTTTATGGTCCTATGTGAACATCATACGGTCATAATATTTGCACCCAATGCGGCATGGCTACGTAGCAACTACGAGTTTCGACGAAATCTTCGATTTCACAGCTGTTTTTTTTTAATTTAATAAACATACTGCGATATATAGATAGTTTTCGTGCACTTCATTTCCATGCATGGCCGTAGTCGTATGACCGTAGACCCTCTCATCCTTACAATGCCGGGACGCAGTAGCACGTCGGGTTTTCATCGACCAGGCAGACATTGCTAGCACCAGGGTTAGTCAAGGCGACAGTCAGACTAAAACCGCAGCTTTTACACCAATATGTATATTGGTGTCTTCACACTAAACCGTTCCATATGTTGGTCATAAATGTTCGTCATAAGTCGCACCCGCGTCTGATGTTAATAGGGAGATCGTACTCATTCTGTGGTCACAGACAACTGTGTGAGAGAGGGAAAATGTGGTCGGGAATATAGTGACCGTTAACACTTCGATGTGAATATATAAATGTCCTTATAATGGCGGCCATAGTGGTACAGTACAAAGTACAGGACACCTCATAAGAAACAGGCTAATAAGAAATCCAGGCTGACGTTTAGAGGAGAATACTAAATTCGGAAGTACTTATCTTTGAATTAGTGTAGAAAGCACCCTCTCTAAAATAAGAAATCCAGCCTGGACCAGATTTCCTGTTTCTCATGAAGAAATCCAGGCTGACGTTTAGTAGAGTAAAACAAGAAATTCGTGAGTCCTTATCTTGAAATTAGTGTAGAAAGCACCCTCTCAACTAATAAATCCAACCTGGACCATATTTCCTGTTTCTTATTTGGTGTCCTGTACTTTACTACAGGTAATAACAGCTTTCGTGCAGAGGGTGGAGAGGGGCGGTTAGCCGAGGGTCTCAATCAAACCCAAAACCGCGGCTATATTACCGCTCGGATGGACGGAAATATAGTGAACGTCTAGACTCCTATGTGAATATCAAACGGGCCTTATATTTTCGGCCAGAGCGGTAGCGGTACTGCAAGAAGTCATATCTTTCGTGCCGGGGGTAGAGGTTAGCCGAGGCGCACGACAATCAAACACGCAACCCCCAGCTTTTTCACCACTCTGCGGGCATCACACGGATACTATAGTCGCGTCCATAATCGTACTGTTAGTGCCGGTATTTAGTAATTTCCTTTCAGGGGGGCGGTATGCCGAGGCGTCAATCAAACGCAAGCCGCAGCTTTTATAGCACTTTTTGTGGCCGGTGATATAATACACGTTAACACTCCAATGCAAACATCAAACGGGTATTATATTCGCGGCCAGAGTAGCTCTGCGTAAGTACATATATAAATATCCGAGCAGTACTGTACGTACTGTATGTACAGTAGTACAGGGTACACACACAGTTTTCGGGCAGGTGGGCGGAGGCCAAACAAAAACTCAAGCCTCGGGTCTCTCGCACGTCTGTCCCTGATGCGATCCGTTCTCTCTCTCTCTTCTCTCACCGGTAAGGTTGCCCGTTGTCGTCTGCTGCGCCGAGGCTCCACCGTTCCCCGCGAGCAGGGCGAGCCCGACCAGCACCGATGTTGTCCAGGCCGCCCTCCAGCGCGCACCTCTCGTCATCGTGATGAGCCCCTTGGTGTTACTGTGCCGTACTCCCGCCCTCGCATCAGACGACGACCGGGGGTCTTTCTTCTTTCCGACACCATCATCAACGGCTAACCTGATCTTTTTCCTCCCCCGAGCTACGGCTGCTGCTGCTGCTGCTGTTGCTGTTGCTGTCGCTGCTGCCCTTCTGCCCCCAACGGCTTTCCGTCGTCTGACACCACCGGTAGCCATCACAGCAGCAGTGGTGGCCGTAGTCACGCAGTACGAGAACATGTATGTGTCGTACATATGTCGTCGAAGCCGATGGTGATTTTTATGGCGATCCAGCGAAAGCATGCAGCGCATGCATGTGGCCGCTGCGCCCGTACAGCACAAACCCCCTACGTACAGCAATACGACGAGCACAAACTCTCTCTGTCGTGGGTCCGTATGCTATCACGTACCAGGGGTACGTACGAAGCGTACATACACCAACTTGCATACACTATTAATAGTAGCACCACAGCAGCAGCTTTTTTTCTTCAGCCTGTCTGTGCTTCAAAAGTCTCAACTTTTCGTCTCGTATCATAGGGTGATGCGAAGGCTTGCGGCTTGCGAGCTGCACGACGAGCGCACGAGCGTGACCAGCCGCATCAGCATCAGCAGCAACAGCAGCAGCAGCAGCGGCAGCAGTACTGCTGTAGTGATGCTGCAGTAGTGGCTGTAGGTGGTTCGGCTGGCGAGATGAACGAGTCAGTGCAGACCAACGGCAGACAGATTATCCGCAACTACTACTATACTACTGCTGCTGTGCTGCAGAGTAGTACACGTACAAGTACAACTTAAATAGCTCAATTACGGCAGTAGTACTGTAGTACTATGATACTGCCTGACCGTATGCCGAAGCTTGGCGAAGGAGCTGGCGTACACATCCAGTAGTACAGCAGTATCATGAGCGGTAAGATTTATCAAGAAGAGTTTGGATTTACTCGTATGCATGATATCGTATCCACGATTTATCAGTCTAGTCGGGAATGGCTTTTTTTGTCGGTTTCCGATGTTTTGTTACGGTTGGGAAAAGTTCCGCCGCATTTACTTTGACGACTTGCCTTTAGATACAGATACGCCCGCGCGTACCAGATTGTTCTATATACAACTGTAGTACGTAAGGCCTACACCAAGGGTGTACCAGAGGTATCATGCCATACGTAGGATCGATCCTTGCGTACCACAGCATGCACATCCAGGAATGTACGAGTACATTCACATATATATCTGGTATCTGGTACGTACGGTCTCTGATACGATGAATCGGCGACTGCTGTTGTATCGATTATTTATGATCACCATGCACAATGCATCTATTATGTACGTACCGAGCTTTTTTACGAGCATGTTTTTGAGCAACGAACGATGATAAACATATCCACCACACACAGCAGCACAAGTCAACCGTAATATCATCAAACAGCAAATGCAATCAACCGTATACCTCGTACGAATACCTGATAGTTTACTACCGAAGGGACCGAAGGACTGTGCGATGAGGTGCTTCTCCAGCAGGTATACACAATAAGACAAAATACGGTGCGTTTGTTTGCGGTACGAGCACTCTCCTCTCTCTTCACTCTTCCCCCTTCAGCCGGTATGTCTGCGACGAACGAGCGCTCGTAGTCCCCTTGTCGCATACTACTGCTGTTGTTGCAGTACTGCACGTACATTACAAAAGCTATCATACGCACTGCTGTACGTACATACAATAACTTCTCGTATCCTGTATGCCCTGTATATGTCACATATTACACAACTGGTACACAGAGTAGTAGCGGTACATAGCGAGACGCAGACCACACAAATAGATACCGTGTGGTACATACAATACGTGAAGGTGTTACCTACTGAGCTACAGCAGTACGCATATTGAAGTGTAAAATATCGATCGATTACTCAGCCCAGGGTAATCGATTTACTACCTCGGAACACGGGGATCTCTGGGACGTCATCGCAGTACCTACCGTATACGGCCGTGCGTTAACCCACTACCCACCCGGTTCGTTTGAATACCTGGGGAACCAGAGATACATAGGATGCTCTTTAGGGACGCACGTGCGAGCGTTTCATTAAAATAAACGTTCGAAATGAGATTCTAACCCGTGTCCTCGACGACGCCAAAAGTGAAAAGGAGTTACGTACTGCTGTAGTTGCCTGTTACCTACCACTGAATGGCCTATATCTATCGGAGTGTAAAATGTCAATCGATTACGTACCCAGCCCAGGGTAGTCCTTATAACCAAAAAAAGAATGCCATGCGCATGATGGTATACCTGGGTAGCACTGACAAAATACACACGAGGCGACGTATGTATGCATGCATGCATGTGTGTGTGGAACATGGTTACGAGAAGTATAGAGTTGCCGCACGTGTGGAATGGTGAGTGGTGTTGTGCATGGTGGTTGTTGTTGGTGGCGGCGATTGATGCGGCGGTGGTACTCTGCTGTACGTATGTACACGTACTGCTGTATTGTAGTAGTCTGACCGCAAGGTTAAGGGTGGAATATGAAGAATGCGTCGGGGCGGCACCGCCGTCGGGGGCAGGCCGGTGCCATCTCTGTCCTCTCCATGTGGTTTGTCGCTTCTCGAAGATCCTTCACACGGCTCATCATGTTGCCTGGCGGGACCCGCACAATCTGCATGGTCTAGACTCATGCCACGGTATACCGTAAAAGGTTTGTTTGTAGTTAGTCTTCGCCTTCTAAGGCAAATGTTTGTGACTACTACAATGGTGGAGCTCCTCGAGTCACAGCAACTACCGGTTATTACTGGGGACCATCGTAAATAGGACATACGCTATAGCACGAAAAATCTACCAGGTATATATTTACGTACAATATCTGGTCCTTTTTACTATGGTCGTCCTCCGTAATACGTACGTAGTAGTATGGCAGTTTTACCTGTGTATTTGCATAGGACTACAGCAGTACGTTGCGCATAGATATATTGGTCGAGAGTTGGGCGAACGAATCTGCTCCGAAGTCAGGTTTTGGGTGTCAGGTATTGGTGGGCTCCTCATGTGAGGAACTCAGAACATGTAAGGCACCACCCCTGCAAGGCATGGCATGGCTCTCTACAAGTAGTATTATAGTAGTAGCACATGTTTCCCGTGCGTTGAATCTGTACTATGGTGTCACGTGAGGAACTACTGTACTTGTAGTGTCTGTAGTAGATGATCTATCTACGGTAGATCATGATCTATCTGAGGTGTGAACCATAACTTTTATTCAAAAACAGAGCGGCGACCTTCCTGAACAAAGCACCTGGACCATATCGTGTGGCCCTCCCGTGTCAAACGTTAATTAACACGCTCGCAAGTAATTACATAATTCACTAATTAATTTACTTAATTCATTCATTCATTCATTTCACCCACTCCTCCCCAGCATAGAAAACACACATACAGCACCTTATCGCAGAAATATGTTGTGCTTTTGACTCTATTCCGGGGGGGGGGCATATTATTCAGGACCAAACATGCCTACATAGTAAAAATACTGTGACATACATTTTTGTCTTTACCCCGGGTGGTCCTATATATTTACTATGGTTCCCCGTTTAATGCGATACTAAATCAGGTCCGACCCTGCGTCTACTGATTTGTGACGTAGCCGCGTAATATGGCAGGAGACGACATGAACCCCTTTTGAGGACAGCGAGCTTGTCAGAGTCGGATGTCATATCATCTGGCAATAGTTCGGGCCCCGTGTTCCGTTGCTCTGGGTCCCTTCCTTCACGAGAGGAATATATCGGAGAAGAGAGCATGAAAATGATCGAGCTACGGCACGTACTGTGTACAGCAGTGCATACAGTACGTACAATAAAGGCGTACACGTGACGGGGAAGACGAATTATCGAGCTGGGGGTCATCCGTCCGAATGTTGAGAATAGGGTCAGCCTGGGGTCCTCCCGTGAATATAATGGAAAGACCGACCTGGATCGGTGATAGTTGGCAGAGACAAGGACCGCGGGCCAGCGTCCTTGCGAGCCAAGGTCCTTGAGCGGGAGATGCCGAATAAGTGAACTGGACCTCTGATCGAAACGGAAGGCTCGTGCGCTTGATCCTTGATCGGAAAATAGATCACGTGATGATCGGGCTGCTGGATACTTGGCATCGGAAAAGAGAGAAGGATCGAGCTCGGTTTATATAATAAGTGGGAGAGAGGAAGACGGGGTGGGATCGTTGCTGGTCCCTCCCAAGAAAGCCCAAGAAACTTGAGCTGGGATCTTTGATTGTGCACGAGAATGATCGGGCTGCTTTAGGTCCTTTGCCTTGGAAGAGACGTGGGACGAGCTGGGTCCTCGATTATCAATACATATATCACGATCTAGATCATCAATATATATATCACGATCTAGATCATCAATATATATATCACGATCTAGATCATCAATATATATATCACGATCTCGATCATCAATATATATATATATCACGATCTACTGTAGATCATCAATGTATATATCACGATCTAGATCATCAATATATATAGATCACGATCTAGACCATTAATACATATGTCACGAGAGAAGGACCGAGATGCATCGTACCGTCTAGAGGTGAACCCTATATTATCTGAGGCTTTTCTTACTTAAGGAGCTCTGCGTGCCTCACTCAAGGAAAATAAAAGCGCTACCGGATGGACAGTTCCGTCCATGGCCTGACTGCACAATGAAGCATATTGCGACGCGAGGAGACTGGTATACCGACGAGTTTCGGGTTAAGGTAAGGAGCCCGATCATTCAGATAACGTTTCAGCCAAAAAAAGGTATACCTTATGCACCTCTATCGTAGTACACGCATCTGAGACATTAAGCTCCTCCTCTGAGTGAGCGCATTGGAATATAAGCCGCCATTCTTGCGCGGGATCGAATCCAACTTTTGATGGAAGTAGATTTGGGCTTCCATGGAGGAATTTGATAAACACTTCCATGGAGGAACTGAATCCGACTTCGATTGAAGTAGTGTTTTTACTTCCATCGAAGTAATTTTACTTGCATGTGCAGTAATTTTACTTCCATGGGAAGTAATTTTACTTTCATGGAAACGTTTTTTTTTTCTGCCATGGAAGTGAACTTGTTTCTATTTTGTTTCCATGGAATTTGTTTGTTTCTCTCCTATGGAAGTAAATTTACTTCCAGATTTTACTTCCATAGAAATACATTCACTTCGTTGTTTTACTCCCATGGAAGTAAATTAATTTTCATGGGAAGTAACAAAACTTAAGCTTGCATCGAAGTAACATTTCCACCTTTCGGATTTCCCATGGCGGTAAACTCACAAACAAAACAATGTGGGATATCGACCCCGGTTCAACCATTTGAAGCGTATAGCACACAAACACAATACTAAGTCATGGTCTGCAGTTAAGAGGTGCATGCAGTCCACAGGGTGTAAATACGTAGGCGCCGCCGATTTGTTTTGCATGTTTTTTCAGTAGCGGTCCTTTCACACGAAAACGAACAAACTTTTTCATCCTCCCCTTATGTAGACCGCGAAAGGCAGTTAGGTGTCCCCCCTCAGCCCGATTTATAATATCATATTATTTTACTTGTTGGGTTTATTTTTCCATGGAATTTTCCATGTGGAAGTAAATAAACGCCCACGAAAGGGAATACACTTTATGCGTCCGTAGAAGATATTTCACTTCTTCCAGGTGGATAAATTGGAAGTGGACTAAGGTTTTACTTGCATGGCAGTAAAATCATGGAAGCAAGGGCATTGATTCACCCCCTGCTCCGACTTGGCACACAGCCCCACGCGTAGTGGGCTCATCCCGATTGCCAAATATGTAGACCAAACTTACAAACGGGGTATGAAAAACCGTGTAGCACGCAGCGCGGAACGGCCCTGGACCCGTCTAGTGGCCAGCGTCCCTATTTAAACGGAAACGTCCACGGCAAACGGAAGATAATTTCACTTCCTTGGAAGTAAATACTCCATAGGAGTAACTACTCCATGGATGTAAATACTCCATAGAAGTAACTACTCCATGGAAGTAAATACTCCATAGAAGTAACTACTCCATGGAAGTCAATACTCTTTCACTTCCGTCAACGTTTCCATGAACGTTAATTTTCTTCCATGGAAGTGTTTTTACTTCCATTGGAGTCAACTCTTTCCTCCGTGGAAGTAAAAATGTCCCCCATGGAAGTGAATTGTTCACTTCCAACCGTAGGAAATGGGAAATCCACTTGAATGAAAGTTTACTTTCATGGAAGTAAGAGGGTTGGAGGTGTACAGTTTACTCCCATGGTAGTCGTTTTTCCTTCCGACGACTGCTACGATAAAGGTGCATGTGTGTGTTTCTGCCTGCTGAGGGTGGTTGCTTATTGAGGAGCTCTATACCCCTACCCGGAAACTCTTTTGGGAGGAAAACAAAGGTGCTCTGCACCCGATGAATATTTTCATGACCTAACGATACCAAAAAAAATCGAGCAAACACAAAACTCCGTTTCCAACGATTTTGAGTTAAGGCGCCCTTCCATTCCGAAACATTTTCAGCCGAAACGTGCTACTTTGTTTATCGTAGCAGGCACGTTTCTATGGAATGCAAAAAGGGAGCGATATACTTCGATGGAAGTAAAATTACCTCCCACGGAAGTAAAAAAACAAGTGCTCCCACGAGAGTAAACACGAAAAAAGTAAAATAATGTGGTGGGCCCAATCAGTCAGAAACAGTTTTCACAACTAGAACAGACCATCAACATATAGATCATGTAGATCTGGATCATCTGCAGATAGATCATCTAGATAGCCTACATCATCTAGATCCCAGCCTGACGTTATGATGCGTTGTGCACGATCTTAACAAGTACCACAGTAGGTACGCATCAACCCACGAAACACGTCTGACAGATCGTGCAGATTATTCGGGCTCCCGCCAAGAAAGCACGACGAGCTAGATCTCCACAGATTCATGAATCTATCAAACGCCCTCCTTCAAATATCTAGATCTCGGAGAAAGTGGGAAATCGATTTTTAGGTCTGAGGTGGTGAACATTGTGTGGACCAAACCGTGCTATTCTGTTCTTATCGTAGTTGACCCGTCGAAGGCCTCGCGCAGGATGCACGAGGGGAGTATAAACGCCATCGATCACCTTCCAACAACGAAGTGCTGGACTTGTGTGACGCGTGCTACGGTAGAGGTAGCACGTTTCGGCTTAATCGTTTTCTGAACGATCGGGCTCCTTAACCCAAATTCGTCGGAATTTAATTTTTGTGACAAAATAATATTTTCAGCGTTTACTTCGGTCATGAGCTTTTCTCATCCGGAGGCACTTTATTTTCCCCCCAAAACCATTTTTTTCGGTGAGGTATGACGCTCCTTAAGTGAAGAGCTCAGAAAAAACATGGTGCACCTCTATCGTAGCATGTGTCTTGTATATAGTGTGATAAGGTTGCAGTCCCCTCCCCGTGCCAGAAACGAGAGACTTATTGTTGTCATCGTTGAACGACCTCTTCCATTTATGAATGTAGGGTTGTCTCGTTTGCATGACGATAGGTGTGTCCTAAAAGGTGCCTAGACCGGTTTGGGGCGCGACACTTCTTTATATACCGCGGCACAGGCCTTTTCCTGGCGACGGGAAGGGGTGGGGCGCACGGGAGGAGGGGAGGGTGGGAGGGGGTGGGGTGGTGATGGAAGGGGAATTGGGGTGAAGGACGGTGGGGATGGGGAGTAGTGGGCGAGGTTGGAGTTGTATGTTTGTAGCTGGGGGGGGTGAATGCGGGTGGGGGTGGCTGCGGAAGGCGGAGCGGGACAATCGGAGTGTGACTACATGCAGTGTAGTGCTGCACACAAGGAGTTTCCAAGAAGAGGACGAGGCACGCTGATGATAGCTCGGTGCTTGATAAAAACATCTTTGACAGTTTACCAGGCGAGCCTGCAGAAGAAGAAGGAAGGGAAACGGCGTGTGGGGGGAGGGATTCGACTCTAGTAAAAGTGGAATCGAATGTATGTCTTGTTTATTTACAGGGGACGATATGCACGGGCGTGAGTCGAACGAATGCAGTCGAAGCGGCGGCGAGGACCCACTGTAACGTACACACAACACAATGCACTTGAAATGTATTTTCTAGTCTGGCATTGCCCAGCGTGAGCATCAGAGTGTCATCATCGATCGCAAGGAATGCATGGACCGACACGTACGACGATAACGTCTGGACGGGGGGGGGCAACAAAGTACATTAGGGACTTGAGTTAGAGTAGTGTGATATTCACTCAGTCATAGTATGTCCTATGTAATTCAAGACATTCATCAGTTCCCCATCTCCTCGGAGGCACGGTAAAAATAACGAATTACCCCGAGCGCACGCTACGGGTATGGGTGCACCTGCATACAGGCCATGTTTTGCCTTATAAGGGTGGTCACTTATGAAGATCTATACCTCGCCCAAATCCCTTTTTTGTGAGGAAGGCAAAAGTTCTACCCAATGAGCGATAGCCATCACAGCCTAACTATCCAAAATGAAAAATGTTGCAACACACTAATGAAAAAGCAGTGCGTTTAAGTTAGGGCCTGTTTTAACGAAGAAAAACAAATATTCAATTTGGAAACAAAAAATAAATAAAATCCGCTTCTCATTGGTCAGAACCCGCACCACCACCCAAGATTATACTGTTAAGGTTTTAGTCCGTTGGGCTATACTGGTAAAAACTTAACCGATCGCCTACCCGAACTAAGCCTTATAACACTCTTCCCCCCTGGACCGGCGGGATATTCAGGACAGACCGGATATACGGGTCGTCGTGTCAAAGCCAATTGGCCTCGCGGTTCCAATGTTATGGGGACCCAGAGAGAGTATTTTTCAGGTTCTTGACATGAGGAAATTCACTTTTCTTTAAAAAGTGATTTCATGGTGGAGGTGAGATTCGAACTCACGGCCAACGGACTCATGTCCTGCCGGGCTACTGGTAAAAGGTTAACCAATCGCCTACCCGAACTAAGCCTTATAACAATACCCCAAGATCTTGATTCTTGGTGCTGGTGCGTGTGTTGACCAATGAAAAGCGAATTTGAATTTTTACTTTTCCAAATTGAATTTATTTTATACTCGTTAATTCGGGCCCTAAGGGGCCGCCGGATCATCCAGAAACATTTCCAGCCAAAACAGTGCTACTGCCTCTATCGTAGCACGCGTTACCGTTGGATTTCAACGGATATATATATATATATATAACGGCTCGTTCCATGGTTGAGACGCCCGGTGGACCAAACCATTTCTTTCTTGCTGACGATGTACAACTACTACGGTACTGCTGTAGCAGGGGTGTGTACGCTGAACGTTTTCTGAGGCTTTTCCATCACGGGAAGAAGCTGTACAACAGCACACACCACCCAAAACCTGACCCTAGCGTGGGAAAGTTACGACGCAACTCGATGGAAAATCTCACCCGGACCTACCTACAGCAGTACGAGGTATCTAAAACAACGGATACCACCGTTGGAGGTCAACGGTAATGGGCGTTGTACCACGGTTGAGATGCCCCGATGCGGGATACAGTACATACCCCACCCAACACAAAAATTACGCTGCAACTCGATGAAAAAATTCATCGGGACCTAGCGTTCGGGATGCGTTCTACCTGTAGTAGTTGTTCCCAAGGCGGTCTTCACGTAAATGAATGAGCTCTAAATGCTCCACCCCTAAACCTGTTTTTGGAATGGTTGTTACGTGACAACTAGACGGACAATCGCACCTGGCCCTCTACTACTACTGTGGTGGGGAAACGGCGAATATTACCGTTGGATTTCAACGGTAAGGGGCACTACTGTAGTTCCACGGTCGAGTAATTATGTTATGCTGCCCTAACGCTGAGGGACTATACGTATTCGATGTCTTCCGTCGGGGGATGTTTCTGAGTGATTTTGCCGTTGAAGCTCATCACGCAACACTAACCTCATTGTTGGAACCCTATTCGTGCTCCTTTACAAAAATGGGCCATGCGATGATGGAGCTCGGGTGGGCAACTTAAGATTCAGGATATGAAAAAAAGAGTACATAAATGGTGATGATAACGAAGGAGTATCATTGATGACATCAAATGAAGTTGATAAAGCTCACGCCGGAAGTATGTAGGTACCGAGAAGAGTTAGACTCTTGTGCATACCAGGTACATGATAGTGCCTGCTTTGGCTTCTTCTGTAGTTTTCTTGTATCCGAGAATGTTAATGTTTATGAGTGATCAACGCTGAAGCTCATCATGCTACCCCGTTGTCGGATGGCCAAACGACGCCAAAAGACGACACATAATAAGAAATAACTATACTCGTACGTAGGCCAAGAATGGGAATGCTCATCTGGAATACCTTTTGTTTCGTCGGCTCTTGGGTAAGGTTGATAACGAAAAATCGGACAAAAACGCTCAAACGTCTGCTTACCTTAAGGTATAGGTAGGGGTGCGTGCACTTACATTTTTCACGAGGCTCCTCGCTGGGTGAGCCCTATCATACATGTGTACTGTATTCATATCATTCCAGTGTAGGTGTACTATAGTCATATCATACTCACTATATGTGAACTTGAAGTATATTAATATCATACCAGAATAAATATGTACTCTCCGCCCCAATGGCCCAGCATGTCGCCCGAACGAATTCATAGGTCGTATATGTCAACGGTGTGAGTGACATAAGACGTGCACGTTGATATTGTCAGATGGCAATTTAATAATAATAATAATAGTGATAATAATACGGAGGGGAAGCAGACTTCGTGCATACAGCTTTTCATTTTCAGTTGGCCTTAGTTTCCTTTTGCTCTTATCTGGGAACTGATTACGAGAGGTCAACATTCAAGCTCATCCTGCACATTGTACATTTGTGTATACTGGTTGTGTGTGCTAAGGGTTTCCCATACATTGCTCGACTTCTACCATATTATTTGGGCGACCCCGTGCACTTCACATTAAAACGCTATTTCTATGCGTCGACATCGAGCGCACCCAGTGTCCGTGCCGATTCTTCATCCTGGACAGACACAAGCTCTGTTGGCACAAATACATTGAAATTCAGCACACCAACGCCATGCCATCGTATTTGGATACGAGACAGGCACAGAAAAACACACGCCAGCAATCTAGATACATTGAGAGAGGGTACAGAGTAGTTGGTACTTGGGAGTCAGAATGCACCGTAGTCGTATATACGAGGCCAACTGATAGAGTAGTATCGTCTGGGTCACCTGATTTTCACCCGGGCGAATGAGGTCACCTGATTTTCACCATCATCGCCTGGGACCAACGGAGCATCATCGCCCTCGCCTTCTCTGGGACAAGCGGACATCATCAACCTGAGTGAGGTCGGGCGATTGGCACCGCCTACTTCACCTAGGAGCGGCTGCTGCTCGCACCTGAGGTGCGCATGCATCCTGATCCGACCTTACCTTCAAGAGCAGGAGGTACGGCAGAGAGGTAGCCACCCGGGGGGGAGTAGTCACCTCCTCCGGATAGTGTGGGGTTACACCTACCTTCAGCTCGGGCCTCCCCAAGAGCCAGGCCCGCTACCGAGACCGATTGCCTGCCGCGTGAGGGATATTCGCGCGCTCACACCGCGCGCACCTGGTAACCTCTAGGATATAGTAGGTAGCACACCCCCCCCTTGGGGCGAAAGTTAGGAGCCCATTTCATCCAGAGATATACACACGTAGGGCGGGGGAGAGAGTTGCTTACACACGGCCCAACGTCTGGTGGGTTTCCGGATGGCTGTGTGACGCGGTTCTTCCATTTTGGATGCGTCATGGCCCGGGGGCGTTTTCACTCTCCTCGCCGTCGTCGGCAAGCTTTACAGGGTCGGAAGGGTGTTCGACGGGGTGTGTGTGCCACATTTTTCGCTATATATACCAGAACTCTCGCAGAAGCACATAGTAATCAGAATGAACCACATGTGGTGCATGGGATGTAAGGAGACATATGGTTTGCGGGGGTTCATCGTGGGTGCTTACTACTACCCCCCCTGACCCCCCCCCGGAACTGGGAATGGGGGTCAGCCCCCAAGGTGAACATCTCGCGGCATATGGGCTTTGGATGTGGATGTCGCGCACGGTGACGGAGACGAACCATTCCAGTTGCTGTAACATACACGTCTTTATCGTGTGACGACTCGTGCTGATGCCTTGTATAGCCCTTTTTTTATAGAACCATTTATGCCTGACTGTTATAAATAGACGTGATCCACAATCGAGGGAACTACCAAATTGCCTTTTTTTTGTATTTTCCTTTATTTGTTTCGTTAAACGCCTAACTCTATATGGGGTCCCCATGGGATCCTAAAATCGGGTTGCACCATGTTTTTGTTTTGTTTTTTGTCGGGATTAGGATTTTTGGGTTTCTGAACTGAAAAAAACGTATCCCACACTAATTCCAAGTAGTTTGTCCCCAAATGCGTGGAACCGGATCTTAAGGGGCTAAGAGCTCCACAATTGAGGTGCCTCATATAATATCGTATACAGCATGCCTCCCAAGTGAGTCATCCCACGGTAGGGGCGCAGCAATTTTTTCTGAGCTCCTCGCATGAGGAGGTCAAATATCTCACTCGAAACATGACTTTGGAAACATTCGCTCGCGCAACCCGACCAAACCTTCCAATCAACGCGGTGTAGTAGTCCAAAAACAAAGATACCAGTCAAAATAATAATAGTATCCGGTGGTTGCACACATGAGAAGCACAACCCGTCAGAAAATATTGAGCCTGAAAGTGGTACCCCTATACCGTGGGATTGTTCATATATCACGTCCACAAACCAACCTCCCTTGACGGGTGCTACGGTAGGGGGGGTAGCCTGATTTTTCACTACCACGTTTACTCCACTCGGGCGAATATTTCTGTACCTCACTCAAAACTGGACACATGAATAGGTTGTTGTCGCAGAGTAGCAAGCATACCATGGTGGTGCATATCTCGACAACGTAAAGCGGTAATACTTGAAAAAAAAACCGCGAAGACATAGATAGGGTGGTCACTCGGCGGAGCGGCTCTCATCCGCTGAAAACAATGGACTTGAAGGCGACCCCCCCACCCTGGCACTAGTCCCTTCCAGGATTGAGGAGAGCCCATCAGTACAGAGGTGGCTGGGTCCGTCCCCTTGCACCATGTGGGCGTAAAACCACCCTTGTGGGAGACACTGAACAAAATATGCAGCAGCACACCTCCGCCAAATCGCGAACCGAACTGAAGGGTTTCCGAAACACCTTTTGAGGTTTGCTATAGATAATGTTTCTCAATGCTTCCACAAGGAGTTGTTTACGCCCACACGGTGCAAGGCGCGGGGGGGGGGCGTCGCGTCTACCTGTGCATGACAGGATCGGGACCAAAATGCAGACACTGACTGCACAGTCAACAGTGGAGGCGGAGTTGGTGGTGGTGGCGACCAGCCTTTGGCTACGCTAGGGGAGGCACCTTATTTTTGACAGATCCCTACTGGTTTGAGCAAGAGGCCCGAGCTGGCGCGTTAGGCTATGGTACGTGGGTGATTATTCCCACCGACAGATTGGTACCACTTTTTAGCAGTTCCACGGTAGGTGTACCGTTTTTTGGCGAAACACATTATGGCCGGTTGAGCTCCTCGAATGAGCAGAGTTACCGTTTGGTATGATACTTGTCTGAGGTGTAGAAGGGAGTATATTTATTATTATTATTATTATGCTTGCCATCCGACAATGTGTAGTGTTGTCCCATGAAAGACTCATGGGACAGAAAGTGAAGAACTCTCCAGATCAAAATCGTAGTAGCAGTATCATGCGACAAATGAAAACCGATGTGACGCAAATGGAAGGCTACCACATCCAACTTCCTTCTATCTCATCCACCGCAAAACGACCAACCCCACCCCCTCCCATGCACTCCCGAACAAGCATTAACCAAAAAGGAGTAGATTTTGTACAGATAGCTCGTTTGGTTCAGTGTGGTTTGTTCTTTCGTCGGGGTGCTTATGAGTGATCAAGGTTGAAGCTCATGCCACTTACACATTGTTGAAGATGGCAAGGGTAATCCTACTTTTACTACAGTGGTTGTGTTTGTTTTAGAACCAGCACATACAGCGCATACAGCGCATACAAGTAATATTGTCCGGGTTGCACGAACACAACCCTCTTCGAGAGTCATGTGTGGTCGGGTGATATATTGACCTTCTTACGCAAGGAGCTCTCAGAACTTAAGCCACCCCCCCCCTCCTACAAGGCATTGCTCTATAACGTAGGCCCTCTAAAAATAACAGGACGAACCGGGATACTGGTCTAGGCTAGATTTCTTATTCAAGAAACGGGGTGCATTTCACGCTGTAACTTTAAAGTATACCACCTATTTTTCCATGAAATGTGTCACAGGCTGATTTTTCTTGTGACGCTCTTTCTGACGGCACGCCTTTTCAGGAGAGGCGACCGGTCTTGTGTGCGTGAGTTCGATTCGTTCCGACGACCGTCAGTTTCTCAGGCGGAATAAACGGGAGGGTGGACGGATCCCTGCTGTGCTTTAACTCAGCAGTATTTGGCGAGGGAAGACCAATACCCGAGTCGAACTCATATATATATACGTGTGTGTTCTTCACTTTAAACCGTCCTTTCTACCCGCCGACATCCAGCACACCCAGTGTTTGTGCCGACTCTTCATCCTAGTGAGATACAAGTTATGTGATAACAAAACTACGACATACATGTTATATACTGTACGCATGTACCTCGAAGCACATACTTGTTGGTTACAAGAGACCACCCTACCTACGACCGTACAGCAGTAAGTAGTAGCCTATATCCAGCCAGCGCGAACCGAGCAGGCTACAGCCGATTGAGTATTACATATCATACATACATGCTTCTGTATATAGAATATATCGCTTCTGGCCAACGTGAATGTGGAGAACAGTTACGTATGGCATTGTATGCGCCAACAGTTGAACGCCCCCACTGGCCACCATACGTACGTACGCAAACCATGAAACATTATATGTATGAATATATACTGGTATGACATACGTATACGTACATATTAATACATACATACCAGATATAATATCATATAATACACACTTCGTATATACCAGTACCAGTATATACTGTTACTCGTAAAAATAGTTTGGACACATCATACCCTGGTATGTGATTAGGAAGATATTTGGCAGTTCCTCACATGAAGATATTTGGCCGTTTCAGAAACTTGATGCCTAAAGCATCCGGTAAAAGCTAAATACCGTACGAGTGTGTGTGTGTTCTTCACATTAAACCTTCCTTTCTACCCGTCGACATCCAGCACACCCAGTGTCCCTGCCGATTCTTCATCCTAAAAAGGTACCAGTTCTGTGGTCACAAAACTACGACACAGTGATACTACGCCCAGTGCAGTAAGCAGAGCAGACAATGCAATGCCATATACGACAGGCAAGACCTACCCTGTATATCATATCAAAGTCCGGGAATAAGATCACCTGTATATACCTCGTACCTCCTTAAAGCGTGATGCCGGACTATTACGAGGTATAAGATAAGGAGAACGGACTATTACGGTGGACCATAGTAAATACTAGTAAGTAGGACCAAACTCGTTGTTAGATTGGTAAATATATTATTATTATTATTATCATTTTTGCCATCCGACAATGGGCAGCATGAGCTTCAACGTCGATCACTCATGACATTCCCGAAAGAAAGCAGAAAACCACGGAAACAAACGAAACCTACGCGTAAAGTCTAACTTCGTTCTATGGCTACTTCCCGCCAAGATTTATCCACAATACTCTATCTGTTGTCCTTGCTCCCTCCTTCTTCTCCATAGGCAATCTTTACGTTATATTCTTAAACAATCCTAAGCCGCATCCAAGCTCCATCCCCACGCCATCGGTGTGGGTCTGTAAATATGTTGTCGGTTGTCTGTACCACAGGTAGACCCTATTTGCCATATATATATTTATATATATGGTGTCCCGCAATAGGTAGCATGTACGTAGCGTGGAGTTTATAACCCTTTTGTTGTTGGCGCGATCTTCTCGCAGGAGACTTTGACCAAACGGGATGTTGGCCACAGCACTCAGAAAACTCGTACACCTATGTTTACTTACTGGTACTACAACTCGTATAGTATCCCGGCCTTCTCATGATAATTACGTAGAGTCCCACACAAGAAAAGGAGGGAGCAAGGACAATAACAAATGGAGTATTGTGGATGAAGCTTAGCGGGAAGTAGACAAAGAAGAAAATTAGACTTTGCGCATACCAGTAGATAGGTTTCCTTTGTTTCCGTGGTTTTCTGCTTTCGGAGACGTTACGAGTGATCAACGTTGAAGCTCATCATGCTGCACATTGTCGGATGGCAAAATATGATAATAACAATATAACTTGCATCCTTAATTACTTTCGTGAAGAATCATTTTAATTCCGAGTGCGGTTGTAACCGAAGAATATACTGCTTGCTGTGTGTGCTGTGTGTGCTGTTTGTACTGTATGTATATAGCACTTTAAACATTAAAGTGCAAAACGCTCCTTTACGTATACTCTCAAGCTTTTCGAAAGCTAGCCTCGGCCAGTATTATACCCCGTTCGCTTAATATGTATGCATACATACGATGTAGCAGCCCCGTACTACTGTGCACCAACGACTTCCTGCAAAAGGTTGTGCACAGCATCGACTAGGTCGTCCAATTCCCACTTTTACCTAGCAGGGTCTCGATCAGCCAGGGAAGCTTATACTTAGTATATAATATATATATTATACCATATATATGTATGAATCCCTGATCCGTATAGCCTACGGTAAGTGGTACAGTAGTAATAGTAGTTCATGAACTGTAATGTAGTCTGCATGATCTACGTAGCATGGGTACGAGTGTAGGATATGTTTCTTGGGTCGAACATCGTAGTAGTGATCAACGTTGAAGCTCATGCTGCACATTGTCGGATGGCAAATATGATAATAATAGTATTAATAATATCTGTACGATACAGACCATGCAAAACATATATAAGTGTATATACATACATAGGAGGCATGCTGCGGTAGAGGTGCACCCTGTATCTTATTTCTGACGGCCTGGTCCCTTGACGAGCTCAATGCTAATAATAATATTATTACGAGCTGGTTCCAGGAAGAAACATAAGATTCCATCTTCGCAACTTTGCACGCTGGTTTTTGAGAGTT
>MEHQ01001721.1:0-56494 GCA_008828725.1 Saccharina japonica | reverse complement strand
CGCTATGTACATTTGCCGGCCTTGACCGGTACGAAGTGGGTTAATCGTGGGCTGATTCTATGTCGAGATCGAAGGTCAATCGTCGCATGCCCGTCGCGTGAGTAATGCCGCGGGTGTGTGTGCTGTACGGGGATGTGGAGTCCTGGTACCTCGTATCTCTCGCCGATATGGCTACTGAAGCAGCTCTGAGTGAAAAAGGTGGAAGATACGTACTCATACATCAGAAATGCATACACAAATGGCTCGACGGCGTACGTACAACGGGGATGTGGAGTCCTGGTGCCTGGTATCTCTCGCCTATGTGGCTACTGAAGCAGCTCTGAGTGAAAGGTGGAAGATGACAAATAGATGGCTCGATGGTGTACGTACGACGGGGGTGTGATATCACGTACGTACGTAGTTGGTACCAATACGTATCACCCAAAATATACAGGTACAAATTCTCAAGGTAGACATCGGTCGACAAACCCAACGACTGCGTCACGAAATTCGAACGGATAGCGCCGGTTAGAGGCTCCGACCGACCCTAGTGTCCTAGTTCTCACGCCGCGGTCGATGATATGTGCAGGGCGCCGACCAGGCGTCCGATCAAAGTACATTTGGCAGCTGATGTGCTCAAAACAGACGACAAAAAAACTCCGATCGCAAGAAATGGACAGTTTTTTTAAGGTTTGGACGAAGAACGTAGGACGCCACAAGCAACCGCTCGCCCCCTAGACTACGGATCGCAATGATACCTTCGAGACCGCTATGTATATTTTTACCGGCCTTGCCCCGGTACGAAGTGGGTTAGTCGTGGGCTGAGTCTATGTCGAGACCGAAGGCCAATCGTCGCATGCCTGTCGCGTGAGTGATGCCGCGGGTGTGTATGCTGTGATGGTCTTCTTGTGTGCGGGGTGATATCGCCCATCGCACTCGAATTTTCTAAGAAATTTCCAAATCGCACTAAACAAAGTGCACGCAAAATATCGCACTCAAAGTATGACTTGGTAATCGATTTCACGAAGTGACTTGATAATCTATTTCACTTTTTTTTATTGGAATTTTAAAGCCGCGGTGGATTACCTAAGAGTAAACTCTTAGGAATACCAGGTACAACATGGCGTAGATGGAATGGGCTACAGAGCCAAATCGTGTTTGGAGTCGAGCTAAGTAGGGGAGGGGATTACTAAAAAAAGATGGAATTAGGCCATCTCTTACGGATGGGTTCTGAAAACTGAAAATGAACGTTTTCAGTTTTCAAAACCGATTGGTTCTCTTACGGGGTTGAAAGTGGGCCCATTTCCGATCAAGTTTTTCAATTATCACTTTCAAGTCGGCCTCCACTCGGAAATGGGGCCCCATTTCCGATCGAGATCACGATTGAAACTGGCGATTGGATTTGCTGTGGGCAAATTTTTACAGTAGTGGACAAACACTGTTAGTGGATCTTCCTAAGGTAGCTAATTAGGCACTCTGATTGGCCAAGCAAGCACTGACCACTGGCATAGGGTTCGGGTTAGGGTTAGGGTTAGGGTTCGGTCTGAGGGTCAACATACTACTACCAAGACAAACCCCCCATTATAAAGATCCACTATCACCCTTTGTCCACCCCTCAATTTTTAACGTCACGGGACAGCTCTGGCGGAGTTTAGTTACGCGGGCGAAGCCCGCGCAATACCCATGAAACTCCTGTTCTGGCAGGTTCTGGAGACAGCTGTTTCATGAGAATCCTCGGTAGACATCGATCGACAAACCCAACGACCCCGTCATGAGCTCTGAACGGATCAAGCTGGTTAATCGCTCCGACCCACCCTAGTGTTACAGTGCTCATACCTTGATCGGTGATACGTGGCGCGGGCCGGACAGGCGTCTGGTAAAAAAATATTCGATCGCTGGTGTGTAGAAAACAGACGACAACAAGTCTTGATAACTCGCTGATCGCAATAAATAGACCGTTTTTCATGTTTGACATCGATCGACAAATCCAGCGACTGCGCCATGAAATCTGAACGGATCTCGCTGGTTAGAGGCTCCGACCCACCCTAGTGTCACAGTGCTCCCCTCTAGGTGAATGGTGTGGCGGGCGTCGGCCCGGCGTCTGATAAAAATGTATTCGGCAGCCAATGTGTTGGAAACAGACGAAAAAACTCTCGGTTCCTCTCCGATGGCCAAAAACAGAACTTGTTTAAGGTTCGGACGAAGACCATAGGACGTGGCAGGCAACCTCTCGCCTGCTAGACCACGGATCGCAATGATACCTTCGAGATCGTTATGTATATTCACTGGCCTCGCCCGGTACGGAGTGGGTTAATCGTGGGTTGAGTATTTGTCGAGATCGAAGGTCAATCGTCGCATGGCTGTCGCGTGAGTGATGCGGTGTTTTCGTGCTGTGGGCTTGATGGTGTGCGGCGTGATTTCGCCATTTGCTGGCGTGGCTCCCGTTAATACAGCGATTTGATTGGTAGATAGCTGACGTGGCTCCCGTTAATAAAGCGATTTGATTGGTAGATAGCTGGCGTTTCCTGTCCCGCGTGGTTTTAGAGTCCACACTAGAGGTGTTACCCTTTTGCCAATTACCCGGGTACTCGCGAGTATTACCCGGCTTGCTAATACCCGTCACGGGTACGAGTAGAACTTCATACTCGCCGAGTATTTGGGCCCCGGGTACCCGAGTACCCGGGTACCCGGGTACTCGTTAGTTTAAGTTGGAAACTCCGGGGGTGACACCTTATCATCCCCTAAATCACGTCCCCTGGGTAGTACCAGGTATTTCGTACGCATTCCTCACGAAGCCCTTGTCAAAATGAAAATACTGTATCTCAATGTCTCACGCGTTACACCAGCTTAGTTAGGGCCGTTCTTATCTAGATTGTGTTTTGCAAAAAACCTCAGGAAAAGGAAGAAAAACAGGATATATTTGGAAATTTTGGATTTTTAACAGAGTGTAATAGTATGGGCTACGGACGGCCGGTAATTACCTCTGTATAGGTAATTGGTTCCTTTTCGTATAATAAATTGGATGGCAAGGAGATACTCTGTGTCTAACTCAGTCTTATCACAAGAGGGCAAAATATTTGGAAGGCTTCCCATTCCAATATTTGGACATTATTTTTGAAAAAAATGGAAATACTAAAAAGTGCGCGGAAACAATATTTGGAATTTTGGGAAAAAGTTGCTCGATAAGTACGACCCTTAGAGGTACGCGGTGCAGGACCGGCAGCGTAATGAGCATGCACCGATAGCAGTCCAGCAGCAGTAGCAGCCAAAGCAGCCAAGGGTCTAACCTATCGGAGGGCGAAGGCGAGCCCTCCCAAGACTCCGCCGGCGTTGCCGCAAGCTCGGGCGCGTCGCACACGCACACAAAAGCGCACGTTACGAGGCAGGCCGTTATGTATAATGTTTTGTAGTTTTGATCGACAATGAAATAGTAATATAAAGTAATTCAAGGTCCCTAATACTGAAACCAAGAGCTTTCTGACCGCCTATACTAATATGAAGTAAAAATTGTAATTTGTACTAAAATCAACTAATTTTTTATTCCTCCCACTAAATTCAAGTAATTATTTTCCCCGACACAAATTGTTTTTTTACCCGCATTATAAAAAGTACTAACTTGCGAGAAAAAAAAGGTTACCCTAACCTCTAATCTAATTCACCTAAATATTAACCCGTTATACTGTTTCGTATTTAAAAACGACAATTGAATAGGTATATGAAGTAATTTTAAGGTCACCTATACTGAAACCAAGTGATTTATGACCACCTATACTAATATGAAGTAAAAAAAATGTAATAAAATCAAGTAATTTGTATTCGTCCCACTAAAATCGAGTAACTTTCATCCCCGCCACAATTTGTTTTTAACCTCACGTCGCACAAATATATTCCGCTGTCCCTTGCTATATTACGGCTGACCCGCCTGTGCTTCGAACTCGCGAAATCTAATACCTGGTATAATCATATAATACATGTCATTGTAATGGTATGGGCCGGCTTCCTAGCCTAGCAACTTAGAGGTGTGGGAGGGGTTTTGAGGAGCCGCATCTTCGACTCATGTTCTAATTCGGGGAACTGGGATTTCCCCGTTTTTCCCATATTTCTGCATATACGGCTCATCAGGGTGGGCTAGTGTAATGGTATGGGCTAGGAAGGCCGGTAATTACCTCTGCATAGGTAATTGGTCCGTTTTCGTATAACTTGGATGGCATTCGTATTCGGTATTCGGGGTATTTATAATATCTGTGGGCCATACTTGAAGCCCATCCCGAAGCAGATGTCATCTGGCTCGGGGATTAATATAAGCTGCTTCTCTTCTACGCTTGACTCTACGGAAAGTGAGTAACACCAAGGATGCTTAATAGACAAACCTGCAAGGGGATACTCTGTGTCTCACCCAGTCATATCTCATCATTCGATGTTTTTGTGGCGCGTAGTCTGTTGTTTTGGCGGTATTGTTGTATGAAAATCATTATGGCACAGGGTTGTTATGCCATGTTGTACAACAACCCTCATCCGTTGCAGCGTTGAGGACCAAACCTGATAAACAATGTGCCAGGTACCCGGGTACCCGGTTGTTAGACGGGTACCCGGCTGTTAAACGGGTACCCGAGTACCCGCCCAAAATAGACGTAAATACTCGCGAGTACCCGGGTATTTTTTTCCGGCTTAAGCGGGTACTCGTTTAAGACGGGTACTCGTCGGGTAACACCTCTACTCCACACATCGTTGGAGGCAACACGCGTACAAATGTACCGCAAACAGCAGCAGCAGTTGAGTACGAGCCGCGTCTGTTGCCAAGCAAACAACAACACAGGTGTACTGCTGCTACTGCTTGCTGTGCCACGCTCCCCACCCGCACGTGCCTCAGACATCGCCACAATGCGATGGAATCGGATTGTGATGGTGTCGGCCACGAGAGATTTTCAATTGCTCTTGCAGCTGCGACCTATAGGCTGCGACTAGCGAGGAACACAGACGGGGAGGAGGAAAACACAACTTTCAACGACACCCCTTCGTGGTGTTTTCCGTTGTCCCGGCCACCGCCGAGTACAATGCTTCTGCGCTGTGTGCTCCAGTGCGACGAACTGTGGTCGTATCGGGACATCCGGGCCACATCCCCGGGTTTCCTAGCGGATATGTCTACTTGCTGCTGTAGGTCATCACCCACAGCTGTCAGTGTTTTGTGTTCCTTTTCTTCTCTCTCTCGGACTCCTCTCTCACTGCGCTCTGACCAGATTTGGGTGTTATTTCTTCAGGGAATAATACAATTCACATCTTTTAACTTGTGTCAGCGAGGGTGGCCATCTCATTCAGGTGGTACAGCAGTGCTGGCCCTGGGTTGAGCGTGGTCCATCCGGTTTCCTCCCATAATTCTGCAGAATTCGAGACGAGGGATCGTTGGCAATCTTCGAGACGAGGAATCGTTGGCACTCGGGGATTTTCGAGTACGAGTGGGGGGAGTTGGGTATCTCATTCTCGTCAGGCATCGGTCGTGTGGATATTCGAACATCTCAGGTGGTATTGGGTCTTCTTTGGGTATCTTATCTTCTTCGGATATCTTGTTCAGGTCTCATTTTCGAGTCTCATCGGTACCGTATTTTTAACTCCGAGCCAGAGGCGTGGTATCTTCGAGGCTCGATCGCCCGTAGTCCAGGGCGGCAGCGAAATAGTTCGGAGGCGCTTTCGCGTACGAGTATATACGAGTACTCGTACGAGTAGCACTACCGTCTTCCTCGTACTGCTGCTGTACACTTTTTGTCACAACTTGCTGCCCAGAAATCATTTTCAATTCTTGGGTCATGATGAGATAGCCAAGGCCATCTCTTACGGATGGGTTCTGAAAACTGAAAATGAACGTTTTTTTCGAGCGTCAAAACCAATTGAGAATTTTTCAGTTGGCTATCTTATCATGACCCAAAAAATGAAAATGATTTCTGGGCAGCAAGTTGTGACAAAAAGTGTACAGCAGCAGTACGGTACTACTCGTACGAGTACTCGTATATACTCGTACGCGAAAGCGCCTCCGAACTATTTCGCTGCCGCCCTGGACTACGGGTGATCGAAGTGTTCGTCGCACCGGAGCACGCAGCGCAGAAGCATTGTACCCGGCATTGGTCGGGACAACGGAGAACACGACGGAGAAGTGTCGTTAAAAGTCGTGTTTTCCTCCTCCCTCGAGGGCTCGCACCCGTGTATACGATGATATCTAAGTACGCGTGCTTACAGTAGTAGTACCCGTGATTAGATCAATACCGCCGATGAAAACAGCGGCATCCCCCCCCTTACGAGGGGACCGCGAAACATATCGCGCAGTTTGCTGTTGAAAGTGTATCTGGTACCTGTCACTGGTACATATACCCGTACGTCTACAAGTAAAATTACGTTGTCGCCGTGCGGGAATCGTATTTTTTTCCCGCGGTGCATTTGCGGCCGTGATGTACCCATCTACTTCCTCTTTCGTATATTATACTGGTACGTACTATACGCAGCAGCTTGCCGTTGTGTGCTGTGTGTGCGGCTGCTGCGCCGGTTGTGCTGCCGTACGGGAGTGGGGTGCTGCTGCTGTACTGCTGCAATATGTATGTGTGATGTATATACGTGCAATAACCAAGAACAGATACCACTCTGACCTGAAATATAAGGATCATTTCAATTAAATATTGAAATACGAACGGTTTTTATATTCTGGGTCAAAGTGGTATACCCTGACATTTTCTTACTCACAAGCAAGTTTTGCTGTGCAGTCTGAACTCGAGGACGGAATAGCATTTGTTACAGATACCGTGTGCCTCGTAGGTGAAAACAAATTAATGTACTTGTCTATATGGACTAATTTAAAAATGGCGTTGTATCGCAGGCGTTTGTTACTGTCAAGTTGGGCGTCAAGTCGGGCCACGCGTGTTTCCAGGAGTATATGGCCGTATCCTACGATAAAAGGATCTTGCAAAGCTGAGTATCGACCAATTGGGAGAACTCACAGCTGACGTTTTTAGTTGGAGAAAAATGATCCTTACTTTAGCTGGAACGTGATATTTTGGTTGGTACGGCATGAAGTGTAGAAAAACACCGATTCAACCCAATTTAAACGAACGAGAACAAGGAAATGGCCACACGCGTGAGCCTGACAAGTCGACTCTATTGACGAGATGACCGCCGGTTCGACTCGACGTTTGTAGCACTTGCCTTTCTTGGATGCGAAAATATTTCTTCCTCCTGCACGCTCCCCCCGTTACTTATTTGGCCTCTCAGAGCTCCGACCCGAAAAACGCCTTTTCTTCTCTCTATTGTGTTCTTTCGCTTTGGTCCCCTTCGTTTTTGTTCCCATGTCTTTTTCTCTTTCTCCACAAATGTTGTGCGCCGATTTGACTATTCTCCGATTTTAACCCTTATACGACTGGAGTCCCGTTTCGGGGAGAAATTACTTATAATTTGAGTGGTTTGTCCCCACAAAGGGACTGCAATCCTAAAAGGGTTAATTCGATTTATAGTTCGATTATTATAGTGCTTACCATCCGACGACAGCCCGGTCGCTTTTCGTTCTTTTTCTCGGATGCAGTTTTCGAAGATTTCGCCAGAGTTTATTCGCTTTAGCGGGAGTTGCCCTCTGGGCGCATTGGTCTCTGTGATTTGTAGTGCAGTCGTGGTGCCTTTATAGCGCCGGTATGTGCGAGCCGGAAATGCCGGCACTACAGGCAACCGGAAAAACTCAGAATCGTTTTCGAAGAGTCACGGTTATTGTTTCCAGTTTGTTGATTTTTCTTCGGGAGATCATCCGTACCACCGTAACTACCCTCCCTGGAAAAGTCATGCCGAAGCGCACTGTCCCCACTTCTGCACGACAGTAGGAAATTAACATTGACCTTGAAATTCCGAACCTAAACTGAACGGGTTACTAAGCGGCCTCCACATGTACGCAGTCAGCACTCAATTAATTGGTTCCCCGCCTGATGCCTGTGCCGGTGTGCCCTTTGGA
Organism: Saccharina japonica; assembly: GCA_008828725.1. Taxonomy (NCBI): domain Eukaryota; class Phaeophyceae; order Laminariales; family Laminariaceae; genus Saccharina; species Saccharina japonica. The sequence goes on along the minus strand of MEHQ01001721.1, from coordinate 48,540 downwards.
CAGCAGGAACGGAACAGTGAACCATGCCAGCATCGCGCACGAAGGCTTCAACCCAAAAACTAAACAGCAAACAAAGGCGGCAAAAAAGGCGAAACATGATGAAGCCGAGCAGGAACGGAGATGGGCAGAGAGATGAGTCGCGGGACCCTACTTCCAGGCCAGCCGGCAAGAAGGGCAAAGTAAGCAAGACGTTGTTAGGGTTTGATATTGTAACAAGATCGCAGTAACATATACGAGGCACTAAATAATTCCGTGCGTCTGTACACTTGGCATTGACGCATGACAGTCGATTAGGACTCTTTGCTGTCCATGATAGGGGTCATCGCATGTCGGGGTAATTGCCAGGGACATCGTCGTTGTGAACACGAGCACTGACACGGATATTGTCGTACCCCGCATTGTTATGGCTAGGTGATGAACGACACTACCACGGGCAGGAGGACCGATCAACTCAACGGCCTGATCGCCAAAGTCATATCCCCGCCAAACACTCGAGCCGGGGCCTCCAACGAGACAGCGATCTGTAAGGATCAGCTGCTGAAGTTCTTCTTGGAGAATTGCTCGGCGAAGAAGGTGTTCGGCTGCCTCCGCGGCGAGCTTCTTGCCGTACCGGAGGCGGCATCGGGGGACGAGGTACCACCGGAGGACAATGTACAGATCGAGTATATACCCCAGAGCAGTGGTCCCGTTGTCTTACACGCTTTACAGGACTATCCAACTGTTTATGCTCCCCGCTAAAGAGTTGACTCGCTATGCACTCGGCAAATAAGTTGGTGCTCGACTGAAGAATCTTTTGTATCACCTGTTTAATTCCATGTACGAACTACCAGGTAGATGTTTGCGGATTTGCGTTCCTTGGCAGCGCGTTCGTTCAGTGTTGCACGTTCTAGGATCCAAATATACGGTGGTATTTAGGACCCGTACATGTCAACCCCCATTGTGCTATTCGAGCCGCGTTGGTTCGAAGAGGAATCGACGCTCCATCGAATGCATGTACCCCTGAAGCACGCCTCAGGAAAGCTCTACTTATGTCGATGATCATGGAGGAGTATCCGGAACGACTGTGCACCCGTAACAACTAAATCTCGTTGTTACTCATGTTCTTGGTGTTGTTCGACAGGACCGGCGGCCGTTCGACCTCAACGCCACGCAGGCGCTGCCTGTGGAGTTGCGTGCCACTTTTGCTGCCTACGCCGTACGAGGCGACGGAAACTGCCTGTGGCGCGCAGTTTCTCACGGCCTGTGGGGTGATGACTCCTTTTGGCGCCAGCTGAAGCTTGTCGTGCTTGGATACGCCGCGGCGAATGCCGAGGATCTCGTGGGAGAAAATCGTTATCTGCACGCCTCTTTCCTGTACTACGAAAACGGTGTTCACGAGAAGTTCCAGGTCGTCGTGGATGGTATCCTCAGCGATATGCCGGATACCTACGAAATGATGCTTTTGTCCCTTGTGGCCAAAATGTGCCCGGCGAAGGTTTGGGGTACTGGTCTGTGCGCCTATTTGGCCTCTGAAGCGTTGGGTATCAAGCTGAAGGTCGTTGACCCGACTGACATGAGGTCGAGGAAGAGGCAAGACGCAGAGATCCCGGAAAGGGGTACAGGCAGGAATGGGTCAACCTTCGACGACCAGCGCGTGTCCCGGAACTTTTCACCCTACGGTGACCCGTGTGAGTGGTACTTACCCGGTTCCAACGGCGAGAACGGAATTTTTCGTGAAGAAGTCGTAATCGTTTTCGCGGCGTTCGGTCAGTGCGTCGCCGAAGCTGGACTCGTGGGAGTTGGAGAGGTAGGCAAGGACACGAACGTGGGGGGCTTGAACCACTTCTCTTCGGTCATGAGGAAGGACGGAAGCTCAAAGCCATTCCCTCTCCATGTGTGCTCGCCACCTCGCTTCTCCGCCTTGGTGAGCCTGCCGCGTGTTGTGTCGTTTTAGTAGTTGGTATGTTGGTGTGCGCAGATGACCCCAGCCTTTGGTGTGACATGTAGGGGTAGGTTTTCGCGAGTCATGTAGGAGAACAAATGCTCGCCTGATTGGTACGATGCTATGGCTGTGGGGTCAATCAATACTGCACGTCTTGCTACATAGACTGAACTCCAGGCCGTTGGACAGCATTGTGCTGATAACGAATGACCGCTACTTCAGTGACAACTCGTGTAACGTACATCACGTATGCTAGCAGACCCCCAATAGTACATCCACTTTAAAACGAGTCCTTATTTTAAACAACACTCCTTATTTTATCAACCCGTAATGTTCCCCGCCCGTGTCGCTCATGAAGGATGAAAGGCTACGACAAGAAAGCATGGCTGAGGTTGCTACATGGGAGAAGAAGCAAGCAAGTAGAGCAGAAGCAGCGGCGGCAGTCGCAGAAGCGCAACGCCTCAAGGACGTAGCCGCGGCAGCCGCAGCGGCGAAAGTCGTGGAGGCGGCACGCCTCAAGGGTGCAGCGGCGGCAGTCGCGGAGGCGGCACGCCTCAAGGATGCTGCGGCGGACGCCGCAGAGGCGGCAACGGCCGCAGCAGAGGCGGCAGCGGCCGCAGCGGAAGCAGCGGCCGCACAGGCGGCCCAGAGTAAAGCCATGGCAGCGACCGCAGCGGCGGCGAAGGGCAAAGTGGTGGCGGCGGCCGCAGAGGTTAAGGCGGCGGAAGCGGCCGCGGAGGCTGCAGATGTTAAGGCGACGGGAGCGGCCGCAGAGGTGGCAAAGGCTAAACCGGCTGCGGCGGCTGCGGAGGATGCACAGACGAAAGAGGTGGTAGCTTCTGCAAAGGAGAAAGCAGAAAAGGCGAAACGGAGTGCAGGAGACGGAGCAGTGGCTTGGCTGGAGAAAACTGAAGCTATGGTAGGAGGCATGTATATGACGATCTCATCAGGGAGAAAGCTCTTCAAATGGCGAGTCACTGCGAAGCGATTAGTATATGTTGGCCGTGATTGTGCGACATTTTCCCATTTGATATTCAATAACGGCCGGTCGACGCGTTCTGTTTTTCATGTCTCACCCGCCGCTGAAAAGGAGCTTGAGCATTCGGTCCTGAAGACTGCCGAAGATGCGGCGAGAGCTATCGCGAAGAAGGCCATGAAAAAGTACAAGAAACAGAAGGCGGTAAGCGTTGAGTCCGATACAGGGGGCATCTAAATTAGCAGTATCCCACAAGGTGATCATACTCATGGCATGTAGGGTTTGTCTATCACACGCGAAGGGCCATGTAGCATTGTTTGTGATACATGTTATCAACTCGATATTGGCGACGTAAACGCGTGGCGATTCTTCATCGTTCTACAGGCTATGGAACTTGCCTACGAATCTGGTATTGAACGCATTGCTATGGCTGCACACGACCAATTGGACCGGGAGAGACTGGCTGCGGCCAAAGCGTCGCGTTCCCATGAGAAGGTGGCGAATAAAAAGACGACGTTGGAGCGCCAGGTGAGCGATAAGCTGTCGTGTTGTCATCTACAATGAAGGCGTCCCAGACCCCGCCACCGTACATGTTTTTTGTTGGAAGTATCGTAACAGTCGTCCCACACCCCCGGCGCCTTCGCCGCTCTGTCCTCGCTTCACCGTGCGTGGCAGATGCGTGCACACGCCACCAGCGATGACGGTGAGATGAACGATGACGGCGACGAGAGCGACTTCGGTGACGGCAGTGCCTCCGATTGCTCAACAGAGTGGGACAGTGGCTGGGACAGTGAAGACATATACTCGTCTGAGGAAGGTTTGCAATCCGGGTGCCGATCAATGTGATTTGTCAATGCAGAAAGTCGAATCCAACACCTGGTAACCGAAAAAGTAGGTACACTGTGCCTGTGTCGAGATGTGACGACCAGCGTTCCACATTATTATTTTTGCACCCTCCCGGCAGGTGAAAGTGATGAAGAGGACGGGGATCAAAACTCTGGGGACCTACCAGCGCTGGCAAGTGGGACACAGTTCGGTGAACTGGCTACTCCGGAGGAGACGTGGGCAAATATCTGGGAGGACGTCAAAGCCGCCCTGCTCCGCCGTGGGTACACGTCCGCAACAGTCATACGGCAAATTGGAAGGGTGCGCTCATTTTATATCAAACTGATGAAATATCGGCACATGATCAAACTGAGCAGTTTCGGGTGGTGTTGAGTCGTCCTTTTTTTAAGTCGTCCGTACTATACCGTTTGTCTTTCGTTTGTTCTGCACATCTTGTCGCTACCATAGCTCGAAGGTCCCGGCAGCCGGTGGCAAAAGCAGGACCTCGTCTGCAAGTGTGCTCGTAAGTCTACGTCGACACCAAAGGTCTCCAACGTCGAGAAGCAGAAGAATACCTCGTCATCTAGGGTAAGCCCCCGCCGTGGTTTAGCGTACCCCTCGCAATTTTAGCATCAACGATCGATGTTCAAATAGGGGCAAGTCGTTATTTCGCAACGGGCATACACGGCAGCTGGTATGCCGCCTGCTACCTCGTTTAGAAGAAGTACCCCCCTTACACGCACAAACCGCTGTGAATCCCAACTTCTGGCCCTTCCGCCCGTTTATGCTCTCCAATTACATCTGGACTAGTGTGGGTGTGCGTTCAAGGTGAAGGTCAGCTGGAATAAGGGAGCGCCACCGACGATGGGGAAGGTAAGGTCGGGTTGTGTTTTTGTGCGTGAATTCCAGATGCAGATAGCGGCGCTTCTTGTACCCAGACCCCGCGGTGCTTGTAACGCTTTGCGTGCGTTCACTGCCGTATCACACAGGTCTGGTTGAAGCACGTTCCCGAGTGTACGGCTAGGGCACACACGGCAAAGAGGTCAAATTTCGTCCCTTTAGAAAGAATTGTGGAGGAATTTGAGGACGACCTTCGACAGTGGACGTGGACAGGGATGACGACTTTCGAAATGATTAGGGTGGTCGCGGACCGCTTTGCGCCTCTTGATTTGGGATCGCCCGGCATTGAGAAGGCGAGTGAAACGGTACACGCAGGAGTGTGGTGAGGTTCCACTGCAGCACGTAGGCACCGACCGCAGGCTTTGACATGCTCACGCTGCACGAGCGTGATTGGCAGACATGGCAAGGGCCATTTTTGAAGGATACTTATACTGCAAGGTTTATATGCCATTTGGCATGTGTTGACCAAATTTTTTTTATAGATATTTCTACGTTTACCACTTTTTTATTGATGTTTCCTTGGTAAGGGACGACATTCGAGTGTTTACGCTCTTCCAAAAAATAAATCAAGTAGTTGACGGTCTGTCTTTTTCGTCTCAAGTGAAGTACCTCCGCCTGGCGCATTTAGCAAATTTCTGGATTTGTAATAATTTGTCAAATTCGTTAGATATTTTGGGGAAAGAACAGACATAACCAATCGATTGCTGAACGCTCAATCTAGCTCGGCGGTAAAAAAACGAGTCGAGCGTTCGAGCGTCGTTGTCGTCGTGTTCAATCGCTGATAACCGAGAACGAAAAGCGGAAGCCCGCCCACTGTTGGCCTGTCTTAGTAGTCTTCGGAGTTGGCCAAGTCAGGTGTTGCTGCGACGCGATTTGCACAACTACCGCGGCTACTTCTGCGGCTGCTGCTGTTTTGTGGCCTCAGCGCGAGGCAACACATATGTAGAGGCCATGCTCGATGCGGGTTCCTCTTGTACAGAACAGGATGGAGGGCGTCTCGCCCAAAACACCAAACAGGCTGTGGGTTAACCCGCCCTGCAGCGAATAGCCTAGAGAAGCACTGATCAACTGGCTTGACTACGCCGTGGGGTCGGCGGCTCTCCAATCCGCGGCTCTCCACGGATAGAGCAACATGCGCGTGTGTGATACGCGTGTGGTAGTAGGTGGTGCCAGCAACCACGGCACCCTCTATATATGACAGTGTGCTGCAGCTGTCCTGCTTGTTGTGTTGCATATGGTGGTGCCCTTTGTGCGACGCGTGGTGGAAGAATCTCGTGGTTTCAAGCGGGCGGATGTGATTATGTTTGTTCCGGATGTGATTGACCAACCACGGCGGTGTTATCTAGGCTCGGAGAGACGTTGACCAGCCGTACAACATGGCCGTTGTCCATTCCGGCTCTTATCAATACTTTCTGGCTGATCTCTATTAACCTGCTGTACTTGGTGGCGGTAAAAGAGTTGTGTTGTCAGAGCCCACCTCACACCGCGATGGGTGATATGTAACCCGTAGTGCATGCGATCCTCCCTCGGTCGTCCCAGGTAAGAAATATGGTGGCGAAGATGCGACGCGAGCTGTGGTCGACGCCCGGAGACGCACTTAATCTGGTGGGGTCGTTGGAAGGCACACCTGGCTGCTATGTCAGGTTTGAACTAGACGTTCACGAGCGACTCAAGTCGATTTTCTGGTCTACCGCCGATCAGCAACTACTTGCGCAGCAATACGGCCACGTGGTTATTCAGGACAACACCTGCCTGACGAACAAGTGAGGAACATTTGTCAAAATGGTGAAGGCATACTCTTCATTGCCCATTGTTCGCCAGATGTTGATCCTCCCTTTGCACCTGTAAACTGTCTTGCAATCGTGGCCTCGCCGAAAGCGTCCGTCGTTTGCCCAACGTCTTCGTTTGCTCGTCGTTTGTGCAGGTATGACCTGAAACTCATGCTGTTCGTCGGCGTTGATTCAGAAAACAAGTCGGTTGTTTTTGCTCAAGGATTCTTCTCTGACGAGCAGACGACATCGTTTTCGTTCGCCTTGCACCATTTCGTCCAAATTTGTGGGGGGCACCCTGAGGCGAGTTGCGCATGAACGCCCTAGACACTTGGGTATTGTGTTATGTACGTCCATGAAGATTTTACGGGAAATTATTGAGCTGCTGCTGCAGCTGTTGGTGCTATAAAGCAGTATGGCCTGACTGGCTGGTTGGCGCTTGGTGTACCGACAGGTGTTCGGTATTGTCGTAGTTGAACCGGTTACCTTTGTTGCTCTTGCTGGCATCCACATATCGTGGAATCTAAAAGTAATATCATATCACGGTCTCTTTCGCACTCACGTTCGACGCCGTAACGGACTACTCGTGTGTATTGCGGCCGGACCTGAAAGTAATCATTACGGACGCCAACGTTGCCATGACAAGCCCGGTTGAAGAGCACCTGCCAAACACGGTGCACCTGCACTGTCTTTGGCATATGATGAAGAATGTGAAGAAGAAATGCCAAAGCCCGCTCGGGAAGAAGACGTCAATCCTTCAGAATCCCCTCTATGCTTGCGCATACGCCACTTCAGAGAATGTGAGTGGCATGGTGAAAAAACAAAAACTATCGATCATAACGGTTTCGCCGCGGTTACTGCGCGTTTGCTTGTTGCGCTGGCGTACACTACAAATTGATTGCGCAAGCCTCATCCTCATTCAACGTCGCCGCGTCGCTCGTGGACGGGTTGCAGACATTTGAGAGGATATGGAAGAAAATTAGGGAACTTGCCAAGGACTCGACGTCTGCACCGTACCTAGACGGGTACATTTCCCGGTGAGTCGATGGCCGTGTCTACATGAATGATTTACGTTCCCTCCTGCCAGACGCACCGCAATGCCTCCGCTGACAGTACGATCCAAAGCACGTATTAATCAAACGTTTGACTCACAGGCACCGGAAGTACTGGGCCCACTGCTACCATCCGACCGCCATGACCCTGGATATAACAGCATCTTCGAGGGTGGAAGGAGTCTTCGGCGCGATGAAAACAGGCCGTACAATCAACAGAAAATCCACCTTGAGCTGGGTGAAGGAGGAGCTGGCCAAGACAGTAAGGGCATGGGCTGTAGAATCTACCTTGTGAGTACGTACAGATAGAAACGCGTCGGGACTGGGTGGCACTAAAGTTGGTGTCGAATCCTCGACATCACCCACATTGTGTAATTTAAAAAAAACGGTATGCAAGCAGACTGCAGAAAGTCTCTCTTGAGGAGAGATGAGACATATTGAGTACATAGTAGCCTTCTTTAGAAAAGCTCCGAGGAGAAGGTTTGAGTAAACAAAAATGGATGGTGCGGACCTCTGTAGTCTATCCAATCCATGCCACCACAGCGTCGATCCCCGCCCGAGTCAACCAAGAGTCTTTCCAAAGCACAGACCCCAAGCGCAGGTCACCCCATAGCGTTCGGGTTAGGGTTCGGCTCGGGCGGTTGTTGGGTCAGGTCGTCATCCCGTCCACAGCCACTCCTGTAGCGGTCGTCGACAGCCACGACAAATAGCAGCTGAAATTATAATCAGCCAAAACATAACTCCGCACGCAGAATCCAACTGAAAACGATACGACCAGTACGTGGTCGGTCAGACCTGTCAACATTTCGATTATTTTTCGATTACCAACCCCCCGCCAGCCACCCAGTTATTTTAGTCTATCTGAAGTAAAGTTTTGTCACGACTTGGAACCAAAGAAATTTCCCGGGATAACGTTCGTCTAAAGATAGTTAATACAACCTCACATATTTCCGTATTTCGTACGTCTGTGACAATGGATTCGATCGTACGTGCTCGCCTGAACGCTCCCTGGCTGCCGTGTCTTCCCTCTGCGCGTGAACCGAAACAACCACGACAATAGTCGTGCGAACACGATACCCGCCGTCAGCACGAAGATGGTGGAGGGCGTTTTGCTCGACTCTTTCCGGCATTTGCTGGATGAACTAAATAGGGTCAAAGTCAGCCACTACGCCCACAAGGTGGGTGGAGACAACGGTAAATCTAACGGAAAGATTTAATTGCAGCGACAGAGGTGGCGTAGAGAGCCTGGTGCTTCTTTATAGCTACAGAGTGGACTACACCTTCCTCCCCTGGACCTAACATGGAATGTGGTGATAATATTTAAGCTCCATATCGCGCTCGCGCTCCCTGCATGATAAATGATTGCTGCGCCTTACGAACCCCCCTTGTGCAGAAACTGATGGACGAAGTACACAAGAGCTCTTTGTACGATACTACACGCTTGGCAGATGGGGATCATGCGAACGACTTCCTCAAGAACCTGGCAGAACACAGCAGTGATCACCACGATGTGTGTCGCGAGGTGCCGCTGGAAGGCTTCGAAGATGGTTACGACCCCTTGGGTCCAAAGTTTGGGGCGACATCTTTGCCGTCGTTTTCTGAACTTGTCGAGGGTGTCCGGCTAAGTTCTGTCGTTAAGGTGGTTATTAGATACGGAAACAAGGAACAAAGTGGCCACATCGTTGTTGTCGGGCCTGATAACTTTCAAATGTGCACTTGCTTGCAGATGCTGCGGTGTGGCTTGCCATGCAGACACATATTGGTCGCACTCTTTACGAAGCTGGAACGCGGCCAAGAGTTCGATGGCGATTGTATCCACCCGCGTTGGCGATCTACTTGTAAGGACTGGAGTATAAACAAGGCGCCACTAAGTGTGTTCAACGGGCATGAACGAGGGGTTTATGAGGGGGGATTCACTGGTGATTGTGGGGGGGTAGACATGGGGGATAACACCCATGTGCAGCGCAAAGTCCTAGCTTCGGTTGTCAAAGGAAAGTTTTTCGCGAACCTGACGGAGGCTTGCAACAAAACTGTCAGGGGTATGGTCGACCATTTTGATTTAAACCGCCCGGACAATTATGATAGAGGGATGGAGGTAGTGACGAGGTTCATGCGGGATGCGCAGGATTTTATGAGGGACACCCCCCTTTCTGGCGCCGCTCCGAATATCTCGAGAATACTCAATCCCCCCGATTCGACTGTCAGGAGTAAGAAGGAGACTAGGCATCGAGATTGTACGGAGCAAGGTTCGTCGAGGAAGAGGCTAAAAAACGCGTCGGTGGCCACCAAGAGTGGGACAACGTCGTGAGATAGTTCAGTTACTACTGACCGCAGTGCACTGTACTCGTGTAAGGCCATGGTGGTATCGGTAGAGAAAGCCCGCGAGGAGAGGGGGGAGGGGGGAGGGGGAGGGGTCAGTTGCTTGACCTGACCCGCTTAACTGCATGAGAAGGAGCTTGGGCACATCGTACATATGCAGACGTGACGTTCCGCACAGCAATTCATTCGAGAGATTTTTATTTCGTGTGCCTGGCCACTCGCGCCTGCTACGGTATACGTTTCCGTCTCGTGTACGTCCGGCGGTTGTTGGCTGCACCCCGGAGCCTGAGGAGCATTAATCAAATACATATACCTAGTACATCAGAAGGCGTAAGATATCGAGGAGGTTTATATTGGCATACGTTACCCCACACATGCCACCAGGGTTACCTGTAACACAAGAACCTCGCACACTTGCTTTGTTGCCGCTGTTTTCGCCAGGAAATGATTGCTGTTTCGCTGATGATGTCGTTTCCGACACAGGAGATATACCCCCACCCACCCCTCCCCCGGGGGGCTGTGCCTTGCGTTGTCGCCTGTACTAAAATCGAAAATGAATTAATACCAATGACAGCATACAATACAAGACACCTATTAATAATAAGAAACAGGAAATATGGTCCAGGCTTGATTTATTATTAAACAGAGGGTGTTTCCTACATTTATTTCAAGATAACCACTATCGAACTACTTATGTTCCTCCAAATCTCAGCCTGGCTTTCTTATTAGCCTGTTTCTTATTATAACGTGTCCTGTACTGTACTGCAGTATACTGCTGTACCGGGTACCTGTAGTAACCCATTCATAACTGAAAAACTTATCCCACACTCATTTTAAGTAGTTTGTCCCCAAATACGTGGGACCAGTTCTTAAGGTTAGTATTCATATAATAGCCCGTTTGCCATATGATAATGTGCAGCTCTTATTAATGGTTGAATCATGATACCATTCACATATACCTATCGATCATCCGGTATGTATTACGTCGTATCATAATAGTTTTTTTTTGCCTTTTGGATACACAGCCGGTTTATTACTGTTTCTATATTACGTCGTTGTAACAAATATGGAGGTTTTAGTATACGACTGTGTATTTTGTTGCGTAGGGACTACTGGGGCCTAGGGGACACGCTGTATTTCAGGTAATCCATTACATGTCCCACCAGCCCTCGTATTGGTTAACTGCGTAATTACTGGCATTGCCGATTCCTGCGGGCGAATTACCGCTTCCGGGAAATATATCAGGAGATTTCGGAGTAATTACGGGTATTGTTGTCGATTACCGCGGGCAAATTACCGCTTCCGGAAACAACCGCAAGATACATGTACCTACCTGCTGCTGCTGCTGTTGAAAGGCGTTCCCTATATATTATATATCAACACTGCTGCTGTTGCTGTTCCTCGTGCTTGCTATTGCTACTTGCATTGCGCTCTCGCTGCTACATATATTGCCCTACACGCGTGTAATCGTATTACCTTTTTTTTATATGTACCACACATGTTATATACACATCCATACCATCAGATACAGCAGTAGAAAAAAAAACTAACGGCCGACGACGTTCTGAATGATTCCTTTACATCATCGGCATTTGGTCTGTGTGAGTGTGTTGTTATGCGTGGCTTCATGGTCACGCGCACCTCGCTCTACAGTATTCGCGGTCTCTCGTGCTCCTTCCGTGAGATTCGGGTAATTACTAACTCGCGGCCTGCGGTACAGTACAGCCTGCGGTACAGTACAGCAGCATCATCAGTAAGTACACAGCACAAAGACCGTGGGTGCGTACTGCTGTGATGCCAAGGTATACAGCAGTACTGTTAATACTACGCCACTACCTACTGGAGGGGGGTTCGTGGTATATATAGACGGACCCCCGGCCGAGGTTTCGTGGTATTAACGAACTCTCGAGGGTTCGTATATCACCTCCCCTCAACTGCTGCTGCTGTTTGCTACAGCTCAAGAATTCTGGATTATTAGTTTTTTCGCAATGCCGGCAGGACAGCTGCCGGCACAGATTGCGAGTGTTGGGGCAAGCCGCCCCAACGCCTTATCATGGCCGCCGTGAGGCGAGCCGTTACAACAAAGAAACCCCCGAACAAAAAATCCCCCCCACGAAGACTTAAATAGGGTATCGGGCTAACCCGAAACTTATGCCCCGCTCCTTCCCTTGCGGGGCTAAGTAATTACCACACCATAAGGCCAGCCCTGTACCTATTACTAGTAGGTCTTCGCGAGGGCGGCAGAGACCCCGACTCTGCGCCTTCTCCTGCCGCCCGCACGTACGTCATGAACGCTCGCCACTTCTATCGGCCCGCCCGTTGGATCTGCAACTCCGAGATCCCTTGCGCCGCCAACTGAGTCGCCCCCCCGATTCTGCCCGAGTGCAACGCGTATTGCGCTAGGTCTCTCCCGCTACTTCCCACCAGTAGCCTCAACGCTTCTACCGCTTCCGTTCGTGCGAACACTCTCCATCCCTGCGGTGTAAGCCTTGCGGTTAACGGGGCATACCCTGGGAGCTGGGGGTGTACACTTCAACGTTCCAGCAGTGCTTCGAAAGCTCCCGCCGGCCTTCCCCGACTTCCGCCCCGTCCGCCGCCCTCGTCCGAGTGATCGTGCACCCCTCTCTTTTCTGGTCGCTTTTCGACGCCAACAAAACGGACCTGCACTGCGCTCGCGCTCAATCGCTTCTCGAACGCTACCTGCGCTTCTCCCCCGAAACCGGTTAGGCAGTTTCGCGTCAGACATATCTCGGGGTGCACTTTTCCGTTTACCTACCCCCAAAGCTCTGACGCTCTGCGCAACAGAAAATACGACAACGCGAGGCCCAGCCACATGACACGTCCGTCGTCTACCGTGGTGTTCACTACTAGCTTCCCTTGCGATAAAATGGACCAGGTCAACGGCAGTAGGACGGGCGCCTTCCTCGGTACCATTGCGTGCGCTCGATCGATCCCTTTTTCTACGGCTGTTATCATACGATGGGACGTGGGCAACTCCCAACCCGCGTACGTCTTGTGAGAATACTTGATCGCGGCCAAGTACCCCCTCACGGTGGACTGCTGGATTGTTATGCACAAAACACCGACACGCCATAAATTCCAACACCTCGACTAGGACCTGGTCCGGGTCCGCCAAAGTGTGCAGCCACGGCCCCTTTCCCTGCGCCTTTCTTTCCTTCACCCAGACGTTCCACTTGCCAGCGTAGTTTTTCTGAGTGATTTTTCCGACGGACCCCAAGGCCAGGGTCTCCACCGAACGCGCTACTTCTTCCTTGTTCCCCGATCCTGAGCGGGCATCACGGTGCAGTACGGACGGACAGTTTTTGCGGACCGAGCCGTCCTGACGACGCGCGGCCGCGCGAGCGACTCACGCGTCGTCCGTTCCGGTTTTCATGAGGTTCCATAATATGTCGACGTGACGGTGGGCGATACATTTTGTTCCAAGCACGACGTCAAAGGTTCACTACCCCTTGGTCTCCGATCGCCTGTTCTGACCATTCGTTCGAGTTGGTCAGCTCCATGACCTTTCTACCTAACTCGACCCGTGGCCGCCGTGATATTGCGTCTACGGGAGTATTCTCGACACCGGGGATGTGCCGGGCGAGGTGGCTCCACCGACCTATGATTTCAAGTCGGCCGAGCATTCTCATGAGTAGACATGCTCGTTTTTCTGTTGTTCCGCCGCATCGATCGATTGACCCACGACGCTGCCGCCATGTTGTTACCGCGCATCGAGATCGGGTCGCCGTCGGACGTAGGCCTGTCGCCTACTAACTCCAGCATCACCCAGGCCGTTACGACCATCCCGAGCAGCTCGAGAAGGTTGATCGTAATTGTACAGGTTTTGCGTCGGTCGGCCTTACGCTTTAACTCGGTCGTCATGTCTGTCGGAGGGTCGTATTGCCAATACAACTTTATTTCTACGCAGTAACCGCCCACTGCTTCGAAGCTAGCGTCCGATATCGTGCCTGTTGGCCGGTGCGCTTTATGCTCGCGAAGCAGGGGGCGCTGCGCACCTCCCCTACGTGCAGGAGCTCATGATATATGGCCCCCTTTCAAAATATGAGGTCCGCGTGGAACTCGTGGCCCAGGCGGACTGTATGGTTCTGATGTTTTCTACCGGCCGCTTCGTGCAGACCGGTTAGGCGCGAGAGCCTCCACACAAAATATCTGCCGGCTCTGACTACGTACGTGAGGTTCCCACAACTTGCCCCGCGATGCTGAGCACCTCCTTCGCTTTTGCTTGGCGTCTGGTCGCGGGCCAGTGATCGAACAGCAGTCTCTTAATCGCTTCGGTTTTTGCGTGTAATCGAGGTTCTCAAGGTGTGCGAGTTGACAGTTAAAACCGAGCGCGTCTATCGTGGTATTCCAGTCTGTGCTCTTCTTGGGGGCGAGGATCGGGGTCGCGCCCTCCTCACCGGGTCCGAAAAAACGGACATGATCAGCCGCGAGGGAAGCCGACGCGGTTAGGACCGTCCTGTCGTCGTCAGCGTGCTGCACCCTAACCATAAGATAGTCATCCACGTACACGGCCGCAAAGAAGGCATCTAACTCCCCCCCCCCTATCGTGTGGTCGAATTTTTGCGTCGGCGGGTACCGGGGGGTGGGTAATCCTTCTTCCCAACGGTCGACGATCTTAACGTGCGCCATCATAAATTTCCCTTCGTTAGTACTCGGGCTGATTGTAACGAAGTATGACAATATGAGTGTTCAGCCGCTGCGGCCATGACCCCCCAGGACCCTGGGGACCCCGACCACCCAAATGTCGGCCGAAAGTCGATTACGACCAGGTCCCCGATTGTGTAACATAAATTGTGGGCTTGGTGTGGGTCTACCCTGACGTTCCGAAGCGCGTCTGATACATCTACCTTGCTCATCCGTATGTGCTCTGCGGGGTACTCTTGCCTCAGACGCACGATCTCCAAAAAGGAACTTGGGGGAGGGCTTCTGCGCATAAGCAAGGGGGGACGGCGTCAGGATCTGTGTCTCCGTTCAGCCCCCCCTTCTTCACTCGGTTTAGCGTTTCGAACGAAAAGTAATTGATGATCCGGACTTTGTGGGTGACGACTGCCCCCAACGGCGACACCCTCACATTCGGGATTTCATGCGCGCACGACTTGTGTATCACTAGGCATTTTTCGCGCCTAACGTCTTCGCTGAGTTTCGCCCAGATTGCTGGTGGATGCTCGTAGGAGCTGCGGTGTTTGCCGTATAGTAACGCGTGGCCTAGCTCTACTCTGGTTGCTGCTGCGTGCACCGGTACCCCCCCCGGTGACTATCGTGATAAATTCATCAATGGCGCCGTATCTTTTTAGGTCGCCGAAATACCTCTGTATCGGGCGGGGTCTATCGGAGGTGCCACCAGGGAACCCCCCAACGACCGGGCTACGTTCGCCACGGCTCGTCGATGCTGTCTCATCAGGGTCGTGCAAAGGCCAGCTAACTGTTAGAGCAGGTCCTTTCTGGTCTGCGCGTCGAGATTGTTTCTGCCCCGACTTGCTCTAGCTGCGTGCCACTTCTGTAGTGTATCTGAGTTCTGAGGTCGATTGCGCCACTTTCCATCAGGAAGCCGCGCGCGTGCTGACCCGCTAACCATCCGCGTATCGACCCGATCGGACGTGTTCTTGCCTAACTGCTGCCTCGGGGTGCCGACCCGGCACTGCTCCGCTGGCCGGGCATTCGGTCCTACATTGTGCGTGTATATCAACGTGCGCCGTTGAGATACTAGTCTGCCGTTCTGACTGGCGGTGTGAACCCAACGACTGCTTGCTGTGGGGTCTGTCTGTTGTAACCGAAAAAGGGGGTGAACGGCCCCGCGGAAAAAATAAACAAAAGACACGCCTGCTGGTTTGAACTTCTGCGACCTCGGCTCTATCCCGATTTAGCTGGAAGTGGGGTATCTGGCCCCGCTGTTCAGACTGAATGAAAGGTCGAGCTGTGCCTATGGTGTTAGGTCGCGCTCTTTCACTGACCCCTTTCGTCGATAACACTGTCTGTCTGACGCTCTGTCAGTCTGTCAGTCTGTGAGTTTGTCTGCCTGTCTATCTGCCTGTCTGTCTGCCTGTCTGTCTGACTGTCTGTTTGCTTGCCTGTCTATCGGTCTGTCTGCCTGTCTGTCCGCCTGTATGTATGTCTGTCTGTCTGCCTGTCCTTCGATTTTTCTTGGTGTTGACTGACTCACCATAGAACAGGGGACAAAACGAAACAAAACTACAACGAGCCTTCTGCGCGGTCGCTACGGACGACGCGCGCCTGAACAGAGGGGTATCTGACCCTCTGCTCCTGCTGCTGAGTGAGCCTTCCGCGGAAAACGCAACTGACGAGTCGCGCGGAAAAAGGAAAGAGGGGCTGACTGGCCCTCTACTCTCGCTCCTGGGTGCGAGTGGTACGAGCGTTCGGTGTAAGCGGTACTGCCGCGATATACGTCCGAACGGGGTTGAACTGGCCCTCTACTCGTACCCCGCCTGCTGGTTTGAACTTCTGCGACCTCGGTTCTGTCCCGATTTAGCTGGAAATGGGGTATCTGGCCCGCTGTTCAATCGGGAAGGTCGAGCTGTGCCTATGGTGGTAGGTCGAGCTCTTCCACTGGTCCCTTTCTTCAAACATACTGTCTGTTTGTCTGTCTGTCTGTCTGCCTGTCTGTCAGTCTGTCAGTCTGTCAGTCTGTCTGTCTGTCTGCCTGTCTGTCTGCCTGTCTGCCTGCCTGCCTAGCTGTTTGTCTGTCTGTCTGTCTGTCTGTCTGTCTGCCTGTCTGTCTGCCTGTCTGTCTGTCTGTCTACGTATCTGTCTGTCTGTCTGCCTGCCTGTCTATCTGCCTGCCTGCGTGCCTGTTGGCCTACCTGTCTGCCTGTCTGTCGGCTTGCCTGTCTATCTGCCTGCCTGTCTGTCTATTTTGCTCGGTGTTGACTGGCTCACCATAGAACAGGGGCAAAAAACAAACCAAAAATCAAAACGAGCCTTCTGCGCGCTCGCTAGTGACGACGTTTTAACTGGCCCTCTACTCGTACCCCGCCTGCTGTTTGGAACTTCTGCGACCTCAGCGCTGCTGGAAGTGGGGTATCTGGCCCGCTGATCAGTCTGAAAGGTCGAGCTGTGCCGATGGTGGTATATAGGTCGAGCTTCCGCTGGTCCCTTTCTTCGATGACACTGCTGTCTTCGATGACACTGCTGTCTGTTTTCTGTCAGTCTGTCAGTCTGTCAGTCAATCTGTTTGTCTGTCTGCTTGTCTGCCTGTCTGTCTGTCTGTCTGTCTGTCTGCCTGGCTGCCTGGCTGTCCGTCTGTCTGCCTGTCTGCCTGGCTGCCTGCCTGTCTGTCTGACTGTCTGCTTGTCTGTCTATTTTGCTCGGTGTTGACTGACTCACCATAGAACAGGTTCGCTGGGCCTCCGAGACCCTCCGCGCCTTCCCCGGCCCCGGTCGACGACGACAGGGGACCAGCCGGCCAACCCACCTTCCGATGGGGCGTCGCCACTGCCGGCAGCCCCACCCGGGTTGACGCTCGCCATCTAGGGCTACCACAAAAGAACGGGACGGCCAAGCGTCACGACTAAAAGTCGATCAAATTCAAGTTGGCGCTGCTGTCCCGTACAGCAGAGCACTGCTGGTACGCTATATCCTCCGTCCCCAGCCAAGCGACCACCGACGTGCCGGCTCTGCCTTCTCCCTGAACTTCCACTCCGAGACTCTCGTGGGTGCCCTCGCTCTCGTAGGCCACGTATACGAGACTGGTGCAACACGAGGTATACAAGACTGGTGCAACACGAGGTATTGGTCGGTAGACTGTTTGTACACTGATTTCCCGTCACTCGCATTGATAACCGATAATCCGAATCCCAATCACGCCTCCACAGACTCCGCATTCCTACGTAAAACTACATTTTGCGGTACATTTGTACGCTTGTTGCCTTCAACGATGTGTGGAAACCCATAGGTTCCAAATCCAATCGCCATTTTCAATCGTGATCTCGATCGGAATGGGGCCCCATTTCCGAGTGGAGGCCGACTTGAAAGTGATAATTGAAAAATTCGATCGGAAATGGGTTCACTTTCAACCCCGTAAGAGAGCCAATCGGTTTTGAAAACTGAAAAAGTTCATTTTCAGTTTTCAGAACCCATCCGTAAGAGATGGCCTTCTCATAACAGACTTGAAAGGCAGGGGATTTGGGAAATAGTTATAGCGCGCAGAGAGGTTGCTCTGCACGCGGGTCCCAGTGACACTTTGCCACCATTGATATCATCGTAATCGTTGGATGCGATCCTACACACAGCAGTACGAGTACTGGTACGCACTATCAATGATATTGTGCAGTTCGAGTACCCTGAATAAAATATATTACCTGTAGTACTTGGTAGTACGTATTGGTACTTTCCACGATCAACGGCCACGCACAGCGTGAACGGTCTGAAGCTCCGATCCACTCCCCGCCGCCCCGCCTGTCTGTGAAGTTTTGTGATAACCTACGAGTTATTATACTTGCTTATTCTATAATAGCACTCGTACGACATTCAATCCGCAATCAATAATCAATCAATCGTAGTACGAACTACTGCAGCTGCTGCTGCTGCTGCTGCTGCTGCTGCTGCTGCTGCTGCTGCTGCTGCTGCATGATGCTGCTACGACGTACCAGGTACTGCACTACTACTACCGTGTGTCGTCTGTGTGTCAGTGGGTCTATGTTGTGGGGGAAATTTTCCATGTACCAGGCCAGCTTTTTATTAATTTAATTCCGAAGCCCGCGAAAAATTGTGGAAACCCCGGGCTGTACGTCCGTACGTATACGTAGCGTAAAGCAAAAACGTGTATGTACGTACCTGTCTTTACTGCGCTCACGATGTTCAGTGTTAGCTACGCGTACAAGTGTTGTGTTTTCACGTGTCATCAGTGATCGCTTGCACCTCTGCCCGGGATTGTATATACCGTTTAGGCATCATGTTTACCAGGTATATATATCAAACGGCCCTCATACACCGGTACTATTTTACTACAAGGTATTTGTATGTGCATACATAGTGATAACATATACGTATACGACCAGGACCTGGTATTTATGTATTTATTATACTAGGTGTATACTGTATATATACTTAAAAAAAATACGTACTCGTATGTGCTTCCGTCGCCGAAAGTAAAGTGCGAGAGCGCAAGCTGGCAAATTTCGATGGCATCGACGAGGAAAGTGACACCCTGTTTCTGCGCGAAAACTAAGGCAAAACACATGCCCGGGGGGGGCAGGGGGGGAGACAACCGCCCCAGCGTTGACGCTGGAAAGTAAAAATATCGACAAAAAAAAAAGTGTTTGTTTTTTATTGGTTAGCTCGTACCCCTTTTTATCATTTTATTTATCCTCCAGTGGATGCGAAACAAAACACGCTTTGTGTCATGTGTCGAATCTAACTCTGTCGTGGAATACAACGAACACACGGCGCTTCCTTGAGCGCGAACTCACCCGCCAACAAAACAAAGGCCAGGCTGCCGCTTCGCCGGACTGATTCGCCCTATATAACCGTCTGGGCGTTAGTCGTCAAAGTCTAGACACACGAGCCGTCTCCCACCGTTTATTTTGAACACACTTCACAAGTGCAAGGCTCGTAGCGGTTTCTGCGTCGGGCTGGATGGTCTGCCTGTCTACGCCCCTCAGCTGGTACAAGACAATCTGCCTTCTGCCCCGCTTTATTGGTGGCGGGATGTAACTCTCGCAGCGTGCCCATTTAGTGACCACATTGCTGGCACATGCGACGACGCGACGTTGCAGGGGCGGTTCGGAGCTCGGGGGCAGGATTCCAAACCTGCTGCTGGTCAACGGTGGCTCCACCAATGCCAGACCTAGGCGTGCCATGCTTGAGCGTGCTACACGCCTGCGGAGGAACAACGAACGCGCTGTCACCAACCGTGGCACTGTCCCACGCCCGTAATGGGAGGGCCCCGCCAGCAGGTCCACCTCCTACGTGAACCTCACCTACGCCACTGAATCCCCCCCCCTCCCCGCCCACCCCAGACTGGTTTACCTCGTTCGCCAAACCCCCGTGGCCAGCACGAGCAAAAGCACACGGTGCTGGTGTGGCTCTAGCAGTCTGCGACGAGGGGATGCTCGGGAACATGACGGTGTCTCCACTTCGGGCCACCCCGAAACTAGCCGGCCTGCCATCACCAAGCGCTTGGCTAGCTTCTTTTGCCATTGGTTCCACTCGTAGCTGTTGGCGCAGCTGAGCTAGACGCCCCCAGTGGGGCTCCATTGTCCGCTTCTCGTTCACCTTCTTCTTCGACTCGGTCCAGTAGTTCTGAAGGTCGGCTGGCTTCTTCCTGTGGATGAGGCTGCTCTCACTTTGGTCCACCTCAAGCCGACCGGCCAAGACGTCCCGTTCTCCGCGTGCGACATCTTCATTCCAGCTTTCCGCCATCGCATCCCAGTCCAGTACCTGCGCGGGTATATTCGGGTTTGATTGCCTCTGGGCTCGGGGCACAAGGTGTCGAAGGGCGTCACGGTCAAACTTGGCCTTCTCCGCTGGAGTCTTCACGGCGGTGTAGGGCCTGTCTCCCGGCTGGCCTCCTTGCATCGCCGCGAAGAACCTTGTGGGAACGGCTACGCACGATCAAACGAGACCAGGTTGTACCATTCGCTCAGAACTAGACACCATCGCTGCATTTTACTAATGACACATAGACAGAGTGCGCCCAAGTACTCCACATATATAGAGAGTCGCCAACAATGTAGAGTGAATGGTGTGTACGTCCGCTATCAAACACGAGCGCGGCACCTTACCGAGCAGCTGGGGTTAGACCGTCCACAGCTCCCCATGTCTGGCGCCGCGGTCCATCTTCGTCGTCCGTCTCGCCAGCGTGGTCGTCCCCGCCGCGGCACGCTTCCGATAGTGAAAACGTTTCCAACTCCGCGCTGGAGTTTTGCGCGGTCACCAGGCCGGTGAGTTCCCCAGTGTCCAGGTAGTCCTTCGTAGAATCCCACCCAGGATAGAGCGGGGTTGAGAACATCCCGGCTGAAGCCTCCTGAACATCGTCTATCAGCTCGTGTGCGTAGAACCCAAGTAACTCTGGGTCCATCCCCCTGTGCTTTCCTGGAAATTGATGAAGAGAGATAGCGTCATAGAACACGCTGTGTTAGGATTCACCCGAACGTAGGGATACATCATGCGTGGCTACGAAAGACGTACTTATTTCGAGCAGCTCAATATGCGAGGATTATGAGGGGGTACCCTGCACTGGAAAACATCAACATACCAACAGGCAATGTATAGTCGCACATCGCACGAATAAGCGGAAACACAGCAAGTTAAGACCAGCCACCGGGGCCAAGGATAGCACACCTGCCATGCGATGATTGCGCCTGTAGTTGAAGGGAAGTAAGATGGAATGCGCCATACGCGGAGAGGTCCTGTAGCCGGAAAAAATGCGACGAATCGGTGTGTGATATGTCTCCACCCGGTTGGTCCCTCGTGATGAGCGGTAGGTATCCGCCCCGTCCGTAGTGCGCCCCGACCAGTGATACAAGGGTACATCACGGGGGTCCGGATCGCTCACGCATCCATCCACAAGATGCGGCCGCAGGTTCGTCATGTTCTTCCGTAGACGATCAGAGATGTATAGCTGGCCTGTAGCAGTGAAAACACGAGGGTGGTAATCAATCGAAACCTGCAGAGCGGCGGCTAAATGTGTGGTGTAAATATATCGCGGGGCTATATACGTCGACAAGTTTAAGCAAACATCGTGGGCGAATAAGCAAGGGGAAAACCCGTGGCAGGTGGCGGCTTAGAAAGGAACATAGATTTAAATTAAAATCCGAGTAGAGGCCCACCTGTCTTTGCATTGTGGACGTTTTCAAAAGCGCTACACAGCCCATCAAACCGCGGCACGAGGATCGGTGGCGGAGGTACTGTGCGCGGCACGTGCTTCAGGACCTTGTTGGTGTAGTTGGCCCTCATGTCGCTGTCGATTTTCTTGTCATCCCAGGTTGGATGTTGCTTTTCCCACCTGTCCTTGGCTTCCTCGAGCTTGACGGGGTCGGGAATCGCCAGCGCATCACGCAAATGAGCCATGAAGGACCTATGCGCCCCGTGCGTTTTACAGCCAGAGTCGCCCAGCCGGTTCTCTGCGTGCCACAGGTCAAGACAGACACGAGGGCCGCCTGGTTTCCCCGGCACGTCGACACGCGCCCCAGCGTTGATCGGCGACGCCGTCTGCTGCTCTACTCCCACCGAAGTAGCGCCCCCCAAGCTATCCACGCTAGGCTGAGGAGATGGCGGATGTCCACTTATTCCAGGGGGCATGGGGTCAAGAGGCAGGTCTTTGGGCAGTCTGGTGTTCACCTGCGTAGACGAAATTGGGTCCTCGTTAATTAAATTACACGTAAAGTAAGTTAAAGACGCCAGCACGAGAAGGTAACGTGGAGAAGATATGATGGTGAACGTTTCAGCATCAACCACTGGTGTCTCTCGTGGTCTACGATTGAAGCCGTACCTCATATATGGCTCTCGCTGTTCGTCACAGTCTAACTCACCACGTCCCACAGTACATTCTCTTCAAGATGGGCTGCCCGCAGTGGTCTCAGGGCTCCGTCGTTCTCGTTTGGGTACAGCATGAGAGCTGCCCCCACTTGAACCTTGGTCAGCTTCACAATCGCTCGGCCAGGACCAACAACTATCTCCGTGCCGCTCCACTTCTCGCCCGAGTCGTCACTAACGAGGGTCCCTTCTGCCACGAAACGGGAGTTCGTTCTCGTGTACAGGCGCAATGGCGTGCCCAGGGATAGAGCTTGCACACTCGGGCGAGAACAGGTGAAGATCGGATCCGCTCGTTCCATGATGTAGGCATAGAGCTTAACGGAAGCACGTGCATCCAGTGCTGCATAATTAACCTATACACAGTTGGAACAGCGCGCGCAGAGACCCACGAGATCGCACGACGGAAAAACAAAGATCGGTCCATTGAGCACTATGAACTACGAGTCACCCGAAAAAAACATATGAGCTGAAGTGCCTGTACCACGGACTTCTTCTCGGTGTGCAATATAAACGCAACAAGCCTCGTACCTGCGATCTGCAAAGACCCAAACGGCGGCAAACGAGAAATATACACTGTTGCCCGGTGGAGGGGCCGCCGCAGTACACACCTGTTCTGGCGTCAGATCCTTCTCCCAGTTCCCAGTCCGAATGTTGCTGTCCTTGGAAAGTCGTAGACGGTAGGGTCTCCGAAAGACCACCCAACGAACGCGACCCCACAGCTATTCCCAAATGCTTCGTCGCTAGCTGTCCAAGATCCACTATCCCGGCGCCCTCCACGTCGTAGCTGTTTTTGATGAGAGTGAGATCATGGCCCACAGTAACTCCCGCCCGAGAAGGCACATACACGAATAAAAAACCTCAGTTTTTTTGCCAACGTTTTTCGTTTGACAGCTCCAAAAATAGTCGTTTCCGATCAAGTTGAACATAGCGCAGGCAATACTGGAGGCACAAAGAGAAAATCTACGTAACTTACATTTCCCAATGCACTACGAAAAAAACAAAACGATCCCAAGTCATAACGAGAACAAGTCATAGCGGAAGTAATACTGCTATGCTCCGCTGAAGATGGCAAATTACGAACTGAATTTTAACCCCGTTTTGAACCATACTTGCAAATTATTTCCGAACCACTCCTGGTGTATATATGTTTTTTTTTTCATACTCGTAAAGGCCTCTTTGTAAGTTGACGGATTGGACAACGTCGTCGCGTTTGAAATATCTACCGGCGACAACAAATTGACGTATCTACCGGTCTGTACCAATTGTACCGCCCACGTCATGGCATAAACGAAGGCGATGTACTCACAAGAAGGACATCCTCGGCCACCAATATATCCTGAAGAGCTCTGGGCACTATCCCAGCTCGGTTCTCGTTTGGCTTGACGTGAAAAACAACCGTGTCACCTTCCGTGGCAGAGAGCTGTATCGTTGCTACCGGTCGAGCCCTGCTCACCCGGACGCTCCACTCACAATCGAAGCCAAGCACAGTCGCCCCACCCGCCACTTTACTTGCCAATCGCCGCGCCCTCGCTAGGATCTCCGAACATGCCAGTGCCGACACGTCGCACCGCTCTGTCCTTACGACGATTTTCACGGCCTGCTCGTCCGGAGGGAATGCGAGATGCGGTAGCGTTTCTACGTCGGCAGCTGACGTTGATGCAGTCGTGCTCCCGGCCAGCGCGCAAGATGCGGGGCCTAGGGTTTCCTGGATTGATTTCCTGTCGCCGCAGCACACATCCGAGAAGAAGACCTGTTTCAAGGGTTCCAAGGGCGCACAAGGGAGATCAAGCTGCGTCATAGATTGTTGATATTCAAAGCATCGTATAAAACCCATGCTTTCACGAGCTAGCGGCGAGGTATAGCAGTAGTGAAAGTGAAGTTGTCACCCTGATCACGCGTTGTGACAAGAACAAGAGCTGATAAAGTGTTGTGCCGTATGAAACAATTTAAACAACCAACATACAAGACACAAGCACACCATCACTCGGCTGAGAGGCAATCGAGGCATCCTGCCTGCGAAGTATCGAAGACACCCCCATCGCGCTACAGTACTTCCTCCTGGTGGATATTCATACCCCTATAGTCCACCTTTAATATCGGTCTCTCCGCGAAAATAACATCGAAACTCACCAGCAGGGGACCAAATCCATTCACCAGATACCGCTGGGCAAGGCCTTCGAGATCCGTCTTGATCTCGTCCAGAGAGCCAACTGAGACATGCCGCTTGGGACGCTGGAATGGAGGTGGGGAGAAACAAAAACATGGAGAAGGGCGATAGACAGTATGGCGTTCGTGTTGTCAACGATTACTGCATATAGTCAAAGACAAATTATAGGCCTGTCGCACAAGATACACGCACGCTAATATACTTAAGTACCGAATAGGGACCCAACGTACATATGAAGCTTACCTGGAGTTGCACTTGGCCGAACTCGTTCACCATGGTGTACACTCCATGGAAAACCTTGTCGTCTGTGACTCTGATCGATTTCGTGACCTTGTGAGACTCGTCCCCGGCGCTATTCTGACCATCCACCCGCTGAGCATGTCGATGCTAATACTGCTCCTTTCCCTCAAACACGATGAGCCACACGCGGGCGAGGAGTTTCTCGCCAGGAGTCTTGCCGTTGTAACCCAACGGATCGCCGTATTTGCCGAAGACAGGAAGCTTTCGCAGTTTCTCGTTCTCGCCCGGCACCACGAACGACTGCCCTTGCGCTCGCTTCCTCGCCAGCCGGAAATAGTACCTGCACAATTCATGTATCCACAACAGTACGAACACATCCACGAGACGGAACAAATCAATAAGCGAAGGCGGTCTCATTGGGTGGATCTGGGGTTCAACGATAAAGCAACCATGAAGGTTGTGGCGTGACCTTACTTACGCGCGAAGCACATGCAGCCCAACGTACCACTCACCGCACCTCCATCTCATGGAAATACAAGAGATGGTTTTCGCGAAGGCCGTCCGCCACGCCTTTGAACCCCACACCGCGCACAACAGCCTGCTCGATACGCGTGATGATCGTCCTATCTACGGCAGACCGCCGCAGAATAATGGCAGGGAACAGCATCAGCAGGTCGCGAGGAAGTTGGCGAAGAACTTCTGGATGCCATGGCGCGAACTT
Source organism: Saccharina japonica (assembly GCA_008828725.1). Classification (NCBI taxonomy): domain Eukaryota; class Phaeophyceae; order Laminariales; family Laminariaceae; genus Saccharina; species Saccharina japonica. Next base: position 23,137 of record MEHQ01001721.1, on the reverse strand, counting down.
GTAGCTGAAGGAAACAAGACGGTGTGAGAGCACACGACGTGGCGACGCGGGGTCGACACCAGTTAAAGAAATAAGGTACTACTCGCACTTCCACTACGTAGAACTACTCACAGTTGCACTACGTAGATGTAACCCTACTAGTCTATTGCTGTGACACCCATCACGTCTCTTGCGGCGAATAAGACAGCACTCGAAAGGCAAAGAGCCATCGACGAACCATGTAATCGTGCATCCGCCCAGTCCTCAAACAACCTCACCTTGACGTCGTCGCGTTCTTTCCCTTGCCCTGCTTTTCTCTGCAAACAGTGCACTTGTATTGAAACCCTAGCAGCTCGTAATTGGAATGCTACCCGTAGACGGTACGACGTTGTGGATCCCATCCATCGCTGACCACCTGAAACAAACGTGGAGTTTTTTTTATTATACGTGCAAGTGGCCGTGCTCTTCCCACCTGTCATGGTTGAGTTGAGGCCCTGCCTGCCGGTACATGAGTACGTTCCGACTGCTGTACAACTCCAACACTACTGCTGTACATAAGTCTACTGGTACGTGCAGTACCAAATCGCAGGCAGCCGCAGCAGGAACGCCTAGAGCAACAGACACACTGCTATAGTATGAATACGGCTGCTGTACAGCGGTAGCCCCAGCGTTTGCTGCTGCTGCTGCTGCTGCTACGCTTCTGCTGCTGCTACGCTGCTGCTGCTGCTGATGCTGCTGCTGCAACGCAACTATATATTGCCTGTATAGCAGGCTGGCATACACGACCCAATGCGTTACTGTAGTCCACGAAGTGTGCGTAACGCCAACACAAACATCTACGCGCACCCAGTAGGAGCAGGAAGCAAAATCAAAGCTGTAATATGACGAACCACCGCTGTTGGTTGTGGTACTCAATACTCTCGAGACTACAACCGTAATATTATACGTAGAAGCAACAACTCAAAGCTCCAGTCGAACTCACGTTGTCGGGGCTGCGGCAACTCGGACACGATGGTGCTTTGATGTCCGGGTCGAGGAACTCCCACGAGCACAGGAAAATGGGCAACATCAAGTGAATTGCGAGATCGGGTATTGCTGAGACGAGGGGGTCAGGGGGGTAAAACCACGGAGACCCACGGTCAAGCTTTCCACTCACGCCGTGCTTCGACCCACGCCCCTTGCGCTTCATCCGACCATCGACCTCTACCCTCACCGTACCAGCGAAATAATCCTGAGGAGTCAACGCCCTTAGGAAATCAACGCTCGGACCGAACCTCCCGCTCGCTTCTCGAACAGGACCACGTGCGTCCGCTCCAGAGCTTTCCTCGGCCGAGACAGAAGTACGCCGACGGCTCCCGGGCTGGCCTTGGGGTGAAGAAGAGCTTGGAGGCGCGGCCGGCACTACTGCCGCCCGCGGTGCACCTGCCTCTGCTTCTTCTCCACTTGCCTCCGCGGGGCCAGATATCTCATTCACTGCTGCGACAGAACTACCAGTTACTGGTGCTGCCTCGCCCACGATAGGCGCACGCGCACTGCTGTTGGCGGGTATACTCGTCGCTGGTGGTCTTGGTTTCGCGTACGGTGCGGAAAACGGACTCGCCCGGACAGGAGAAGGGCGCCTGTTCCTCGAACCCGGGACAGGCCCAGTTCGTTTTGCCTCGGGTTTGTTCGTTTTTGAGCAAGAGGGGCGCCCCCGTCGCGGAGGGTCGCTCATCAATGCCGTGAGGATGAATGTGCTGTGTGCTGGAGGATGGGCGTGCTGTGCGGAGGCTGCCGGTGCTGCGGAGGCCGCCGGTGCTGGTTGCGTGCGGCGCGATGCAAAGCTGCGGCACGATGCCAAGCAAAGTGCGGAGCGATGCTAAGCAAATAGCGTCTCCTGATTGGCCAGTGCTAAGCAAAAATGAGTTTCCATTCATTGGGTGCATTACGATGCTAAGCAAATGGAGCGATATGATTGGTGAATGCTAAGCAGATCTGGCCCGGTGCATGGCAGACTCGCCATGTTGTGGCGGGTATCTGGGCATGACGGTGGATCTAAGCGGGTTTCCGGTTGAGGTTTGATGGGCATGAAAACGGGGATAATGACGAACGGTCCCCGGTGTGGTACAAGCCTCTGGGGGTGGAAACGGCCGCGGCACATAATATCTTTGTAGTGCGCAGCGCCGACCCTTCGTTATAGGGGCCTCGCAAGCCCGGAGGAGGGTTGGTGGCTAATCGCGTTTATCCGCTAGACCTAAGTAGTAGTAGGCATATGTACCCGTATGCGTAACAATAAATCATACACAAAAATGCACCATAACAGGAATTGAACATTATACTACTTTTAATACAGACACCACATCTACATCGAAGTCGCAAACAACCCACTATTATTTTCTGGTAAGTGCATTAACCATTTCCACAACAAGTACGTTACTCGAAAAAACTATTGTATATTTATTAGTGGCCGAGCTTATCACTAAGCATGCCACCAAGGGAAGCAAAGCCGCACTCTTGCACCCGGCGAGGGGTCAAAGAGGTGAGAGGGTAGCAGGAAAAGGAGAGAGACTCCGACAGGAGATGAGAGAAAGGATTCCATGGTGCTGATGACGCAACCAACCCCACGAACTTTGCCATATCCAACCACGCACGCATGTTCGACCGACACCTTGCATGCTTGTAGTTGTACGTGGACTCTTGCCGTCCGCCGTATCATGTACCTGGTAAGTAGGTTTGGCTCGTCTGTTGCATGAGTTCCGTGGTACACAATTTAATGTGTGCATGCATGTAGGCTGGATGCTCGGTCGTGTATAGGTGCGTGTAGCCGTGTTCGACATAGCCTCGTGATACACAATCTACAGTAGTTCATGCGTACAGGTAGGCTGAATGCGATATATACATGTTGATGATGTCTGCCTTGCGGTTAGTTTCGCCGTTGGCATCGGACACCGTCTTGAGTATCGCGTGGCTGGCCCCTCTGTAGTCAACCAGCTGGGGAGAATGATACGACGGTGTACCGTGAGCAATTTCGATATAAGGATACTATGGCTATGGGGTCGTGGATGTATATTTGTTTGATCACGAGGTAGAGGGTTTTAACGCCCACCGCCATCTGCCATGACTCCGTCCCATGCCCAGCCCCTTTTCGGCCGTAGCCCGCGCAGCGCCCTTGACGTTTCAGGCATGGAAAGCCTGGACATTTTTGCGGAGAATCGCGACCAACACATGAGGGAAGTCAAGAGGGCGCCGACCGGGGGTAGACCATGTTGAAGGACGAGATGAAGGCGGAGCGGATGTGGGGTGGAGGGGTTGTCGCGGCGCACTCGGCGTGCTGAGAGGGCTTTTTCCTAAACGGGTAAACTGGCCGGGTTTTTCCCTCTTAGTTTTGGTTGGCATAGCGCATAAAGGGGGTGGAGGAAAGTTGTTCCATGGGGAAAATCATTCCTCCACTTACGTTGGTGTTTGCGACGCATGTGAAATTTTGTGCGTGCTGAGAGAGGTTTTTATCCTTGAGGGAAAAATGCCGGGTTTTTCCCTCTCAGTCTTGGTTGGCATAGCGCGTGCAAGGGGTCCAACAAAAAGTGTGGCTCTTGTTGCGTTCGTTTTGCGACGCATGTGAAATCTGGTGCGTGCTGCGAGGGGTTTTTCCTTGACAGAAAAACTTGGTCGGGTTTTCCCTTGTCAGTCTTGGTTGGCATAGGGCGTGGCGGGAGTCCTAAAAAACAGAGATCCCCGTGTTACGTCAGTGTTGCGACGCATGTGAAATCCTATGCGTACTGGGGAAGGCTTTTCCTTAACGGAGAAATTTGGCCGGGTTTTCCTTCCGCAGTCTTGGTTGATGTAGACAATCTTCGGTTCACCGCCTAGAGGATCGCGTGGCTGTCCTGTCACTGGCCACCCAGCTGGGGAGGATGTTGCGGCGGGTATCTGGGCATGACGGTGGATCTAAGCGGGTTTCCGGTTGAGGTTTGATGGGCATGAAAACGGGGATAATGACGAGCGGTCCCCGGTGTGGTACAAGCCTCAGGGGGTGGAAACTCACGGTAGCGTGTACACACGGAAGACCACTCGTGTTTTGTCCCAGCATTCTCGTGAGCTGGAGGGACCAGCTATGGCGTCCGAGAGACCGGATGTACGACGGCCAGACAACGGTCGATGCTCACCCAGCTGGTAGTCTATGCGTATGAACTAAGTATAAGCTTTGGCGTGTCGTAGTGTGGTGGAAGAGGTGTGCTTAGGGAGCAGAGGGCTGCTGCGCACTGGATGATAATCGATATAGAAGGTCTTGGTAGGAACATGACACATGCCCAAGGAGCCTGTTACGCACCTACGGGGCTACAGGGTATCCTCCACATTATGAATGATGCGTGCCAAGCTTTTCACTGTGACATATACCCCCTTCATCTTGCTGCAATGATTTGTACTCGAACAACAAGAACTATATGCTGCTGCTTGCTTACTACCGGTACGTATCTAGAATACGCCTGACGCACTCCTCTACTTACTCTATCGCATCGATATATTCCATAGTAGACATAGAGAGAGATGGAATCCTTGACTCGTACACGGGGTTTGTCGGCTGGGCGGGGAGCGGGTCGGGGCGCCGCAAAGTTTGTAATGTGTGGCGATAAGAATACTCTTGTCTTCTTGCCATTGTACGCCTGTACGAATATTAATACGTACTGCATTCAATTCGCCATCAACCGCATCAATCGTAAATACTCCGTGTGTGTACGTACTAAAATACGTATATACGAGTACGAGTACAGTCGTGCAGCATGTCAAGATGTCAAGTGTCAAGTATGTGATGCGGAGCGGCGTAACTTGTTGTGTCGTTTATTTTGGCGTTACATTTCGCACGAACATCATGGACCATGGATCACATGGATCATGAAATCGTGGATAGACTCGGATTCTCTCCCAAGGCGTGGGCCATGCGCCATAGAGAGCACGACGATTGGTTGTGTGCTTCGCATGACACACACGAACGACCGTTTGACCCACTCCGCTTCCTGGCAATTCCATTCAAACAATATTTCACGGACGCGCATACACAGGGTTGCTAGCTGGGCGGGGCACGGGGGTCGGGGCTGCGCCCCGACCCGCTCCGCACCGCCGCGCCTGTAAAGTATTATGTATTGTTGTAGCTTGTGCGTACAGTAGCTATGCCTGGTATTCATCATGTACATACAGCAGCTTTTGTAATGTTGCCTGGCGTTAATGAGCAGCGTCCTCCATGTATGTATGTGCTCGTCAGGTGCTTGCGCACAACGCAGCTTAAATCAGCGTCCTCCACATTAGTTGTCGTCGGGTGCTACCGCACAGATCATGAAATCGTGGATTAACTCGGACTCTCTCCCAAGGCATGGGCCATGCGCCATAGAGAGCACGACGATTGGTTTTGTGCTTCGCATGACACACACGAACGACCGCCTGACCCACTCCGCTTCCTGGCAATTCCTTCGAAACCATATTTCACGGGCGCGCATACACCGGGTTGCTAGCTGGGCGGGGCACGCGCCCCGACCCGCTCCGCACCGCCTTGCCTCGCCTGTGAAGTATTATGTATTGTTGTAGCTTGTACGTAGCTATGCCTGGTATTAATCATGTACATACAGCAGCTTTTGTAATGCTGCCTGGCGTTAATGAGCAGCGTCCTCCATGTATGTATGTATGTGCTCGTCAGGTGCTTGCGCACAACGCAGCTTAAATCAGCGACCTCCACATTCATTATTGTCGGGTGCTACCGCACAACGCAGCGTATATCACCTCGGCTCAGCAGTAGCAGCAGCAGCAGCAGCAGCAGCAGCACGCTGCTGCAGCAGCCCTCCACGTTATCGTCAGGTGGCTGCGCCGTCGCTTTCCACAGTTGCACTTCCCATCCATGTAAAGCTCAGTACAAGTTCGCCCGTCACGATAACCGACTCGACCCAGAGCTATACTACCAAGCTAGGTTAAGTATTGAATCGGTATAACTTTATCTACCAAAATGTCACAGATCCATATTTTTATACCAGGTACAACATGGCGTAGTTGGATCGATGGGCTACAGAGCCAAATCGTGTTTGGAGTCGAACTAAGTAGGGGAGGGGATTACTACAGTAAAGAAATATGGAATTAGACCTCGAAACAGAGTTGAAAGGCAGGGGATTTGGGAAATTAAATAATTTCCGCGACAGAGCCCAGTAACTAAAGTCACTGGGAAAAAAAGATGGAATTAGACCTCGAAACAGAGTTGAAAGGCAGGGGATTTGGGAAATTAAATAATTTCCGCGACAGAGCCCAGTAACTAAAGTCACTGGGAATTAAATATTTTCCGCGACAGAGCCCAGTAACTAAAGTCACTCGGAATACGTGTACGTATGCATGTATGTACAAGGCTCCGCTGCGCGGGCGGCGAACGCCGCCCGCTACGCTCTCGGAAGGAAGAATATAACCAAATAATGTGAAAAGGGTAAAAGAGGAACATAAATTAGCTGCGATTGGCGACTTGATAATGCCAAGAGCTCCATCTGTATGTCGGCAAACACAGGAAACAGTGAATATCTATCTTCCAACACGAACAAAGATCGCGAAGAAAGCAAAGCCCCACTCCGAGGGCGGCTGACGCCGTCCGCTACGCTCGTGCAAGGAAGGGGGCAGAAGAGGTCCACGATGTGGTGCAAGGACCGACTTGAAAATGCCAAGAGATTCATGGTGCAATGCAGCGAAATGCGTACAGCTGTACGTACGTACACCTGAACGTGCAGTACCCGCCTACCACTCTGTATCGTACTGCAGGAGTACTGTATGCGGCATGTGGCAAAACACCTACGACACGACAGCAGCAGTCGTACACCACAAAGAGTTGAAAAAAAAAAGTACAGGTGGCTTGCAAATGCATAGTAGATAGATAGAGCTCCATGCTTCAGGACAACACAGCTCTGTATTCGAAAGGAAGAGAAAGCACCGCAACATGGCTCCCAGCACGGCGCTGCGCTGCCTGCTGTGGGTGTGATGTATCCGTTTCCGTGACTATGTGTGCTACTGTAGTACCTGTCATACAGCAACAGTAGTAGTAGTAGTAGTAGTAGTAGTAGTAGTAGTAGTAGTAGTAGTAGTAGTAGTAGTAGTAGTAGTGGTGTGACAAACAACAGATCGACAATTAACTACAGCAACAGCAACGACAACAAAAAGCATCCACCCACCCACACACCCACCCACCCATTCACCCACCCACACACCCAACATGTGCTACACCAGCACAGCAGTACGCCGAACGATATGCCAGAGCGGGGCCGGTGTAGCGGACAAATTGCAAATGCCGGCATCGATTCGGAGCCCTGGTAGCACTATGCCGGTACCTATGTGGAGCCCATGTATGGGACCAAAAAAAAAAACTCGATTTTTCCCGATTTTTGTTTTTCGGAGCTTTTTATATTGAAATTAGTGTAAGATCGGCTAACTCGCCCAGTTTAAGGTATTTTTCGATTCTGACCGAGGTTCTGGAGATCCATTTTTTCACTTTTTTTGGACTCTTTGATCCCCTCGGAAGTATCAGCCCTTGCTGCCTACAACTCCGGAGACTTGAGCGTGTTGACCCGACCTGACCCCCGAAGGGGCCCGGTGCGGTGGGGATAGCCACCCGAAGAGTAAACTCTCCGGGTAGTGTGGAACTTGCCGCAGCTCATCCACCAACAAAAACCCAGGCCAAGAAGCCTTCCCGCCAGAACTCGGATCAGTTACGATCCACCCTACCCGTTTGGGCGTTGGTCCTCGGGACTACTGTATACTGTACACTGCTTGCTGTAAGCACACAACGAACGCGTTCGAAATGCATACCAGGTGTGTATGTATGTACAAGGCTCCGCTGCGCGGGCGGCTAACGCCGCCCGCTACGCTCGCGGAAGGAAAAATAGAACCAAATATTATTGTGAAAAGGGTAAAATAGGAACACGAATTAGCTGCAATTGGCGACTTGATAATGCCAAGAGCTCCATCTGTATGTCGGCAAATACAGTGCATACAGTGAATGTCTATTTTCCAACACGAAAACAGATCGCGAAGAAAGCAAAGCTCAACTCCGAGGGCGGCTGGCGCCGTCCGCTACGCTCGTGCAAGGAAAGGGTCCACGATGTGGTGCAAGAACCGACTTGAAACTGCCAAGAGATTGATGGTGCAATGCAGCGAAATGCGTACTGCTGTACGTACGTACACCTGAACGTGCGGTACCCGCCTACCGCTCTGCATCGTACTGCAGGAGTACTGGTATGTGGCATGTGGCAAAGCACCTACGACACGACAGCAGCAGTCGTACACCACATAGAGTAAAGACAAGAGTAAAAAAAAAAAGTACAGGCGACTTGCAAATGCACATGAGTAGTAGATAGATAGAGCTCCATGCTCCAGGACAACACAGCTCTATATTCGAAAGGAAGAGAAAGCACAGCAGCAACACGGCTCACAGCACGGCGCTGCGCTGCCTGCTGTGGGTGTGATGTATGCCGTTTCCGATATGTCAGAGCGGGGCCGGTATAGCGGACAAAATGCAAATGCCGGCATCGATTCGGAGCCCTGGTTGCACTATGCCGGCACCTGTGCGGAGCCCATGTATCGGACAAAAAAAAACTCCAATTTTCCCGATTTTTGTTTTTCGGAGCTTTTTATCTTGAAATTAGTGCAAGAACGGCTAACTCGCCCAATTTAAGGTATTTTTCGATTCCGACCGAGGTTCTGGAGATCCATTTTTCCCTTTTTTTGGTTTCTTTGAGAAAATATATCGTGATTTTAGTGTGGAAGAGCATATCTTGAAGTAAGTGTGGAAAATGTTTATCTTGAAATTAGTGTCGGTAGAAGAAAGCAAAGAAAGCCAAGAACTTCGGGAAAGCAAGGATCGTAGAAGCGCGAATTATTTGTCGTAGACTCTCTGAGAGCGCAGCAGGTGCCTATGATCAAGTTAAAAAAAACGAGGACAAAGGTAAGTAAGTCTATGCAGTCTACAGCAAGTAGCACGTGTGGTATGGAGAGTAGCAGCTCATGCACTGTCAATGCTGCTGCGGAGCTCCTATGATCTGTAAAGCAGCAGCTGTGGTCGAGCCTTTTTAGCGGATTATGCCAATGGATATGACTCTATATAGTATTGGGGTCTCTCTCACGGGAGGGGATGGTCCATCCCCTACCCCCACGCTCATGTAATTTGGAGTTCGTTTTGTGCAGGCATTTTTGGGCAGGGACCATCGATATTGCAGACCCACAACGCGTGCTTCACACGGCGTCCGGAGACCTAGCTCGATACCTACAGGGGTAATGGGTTGATGTATGGATGCCTCGCTACTTTCTCCTGGTGTGGCTGGTTTTTGGGGCTCTGAAAAATTCGAGGGCGATAGAGCGAGAACATTTTGGCCTCTACAAAACTCGTCGCAGGGTGGTGTGCCTGGCAGAGTCGTTGGTACTGCAACTCTGGCCGCTAGTGCTGCATGCATTCTTGTTGGCATGAACTGAGCATGCTCGTAGTCAAGGCGTCTTCCTGTTATTCGCAAGTTACCGTTTGAGAAACGATGCTGTACACATTGTAAACTTTCTGTCTGCTTCAACAATTTGTTTGAAATTTCTTCAAATTTCGGTGTAGTCGGCTCAACGACGTGTAAATTCCTCACATTGTGATGTCGAGATGTCATTCCAGTCACAACCAACAAAAATGTTACAACATTACGAAATGATTTGCATACGAGTGATTGCCCTGTAAACAACTACTGCTGCTGCTGCTTCTTGGTGGCTGCCGTGTACTACTGTTTGAACTCGTTATTGCCCTGTAAACAACTACAGTACCGTAAAGGACACCTAATAAGAAACAGGGAATGTGGTTCAGGCTGGATTTCTTATTTGAAAGGTGATTTTCAATTTCAAGATAACGACTCCCGAATTTCTTGTTTTACTCCAAATCTCAGCCTGGCTTTCTTATTATTAATAGTCTCTTTCCTATATTAGGTATCCTGCACTGCTGTACTGCACTGCTGCTGTTTCTTGGCGTGGGAGTAATTTACTACTTACTGTTTGTACTCGTAACCAGGCTAGACTTATCGTACGATGCCCTCGCTTGTGGCCTGTTGTCAGCTTTGCAATGTACTATTAATAGGTACTACTACCCCTGCTGTATCATATCGTAAAATCCTCGTTCTCACAACTTTGTTTTTTTTTATTTTTTAATGTACGAGCTGGTCCCAGCGACACCCAGAAGATCTCTTCTTCGCAATTTTGCACTTTGATTTTTGAGAGTTGGAAAACGAAATTTAGCATGGTTGTGCGTCATAACAAGATGAAACATTGAACCCTGGTATTTTTTAATATTTTTATTTTTTGGTGCTTGGGATACATTTTCCTGTTATATTTGTTTTTTGTTTTTTGGCAACTTTAACCCTCCCTAATTCACGAAAGAAAACAAAACTCGAAACAGACCAGCGGTCAGTTCTTTTATCTTGTCATGACGCCTAACCATGCCAAATCTCGTTTTACAACTCTCAAAAACCAAAGTGCAAAAATGATTCCCGTGAAAGTTCTCGAAAATTATTCCCGGTTTGTGTTAAAGTCTAGTACTTTGAGAGGCGGTAATTATAACAGCCTTGCATGTTTCGCAGAACAAACCAAATGTCACCAACATCATTCCCTCGTTGATACGATCATGCCAACGCTTCTAGTGTCGAATTATTCGACCTATTGGCCGACTTATGGCCTAAATACGAATTTATATGATTTTTAGTATAGGCAGTTTCAACCCATATTGAACAACGCCTCCGCAAGTAATACAAAAAAGGTCCATATCTCGCGAATCAACGTATTCCGGTTTGTATTGCCCGAAGGTGGAATCTCACGCTTGTCGCTGGAACCAGCTCGTACTTGGTTTAAGTTTGGGAGCAACGAAGTGACATACAATAGCTAATTATAGCTTAAAGACATGTATATACAACAGCAAACAAGGTGTGCGCGTTACCTATTGTAGCTGCATATTCACCAGAATAATGGTGTACGACGCTACGCGAATTTCCTTTCGACTCGACTATTTTGTTTTTTACTGACTCAACGTAAACCATCGTACGATTATGCCATCATTCATCATCGTGTACGACCTGGAAAATCTACACTCTCGCTTATGTTTTTTGGCTTCCGCTAAGTGTTGCGTACGGTATTAATAATGGAACAGGGACTCGCTCTAAAGCCGTAACTCAAATAATATGTACCAGTATGAAACAAAACGAGCTTTGATTCGCACTGTTAATAAAAATAAATCATCAAATTCAAATCCAAACCTTTTGCATGCGCGGACGAGCAAATCATCAAGCCTCGGCGTTGGTTCTGTTCTGCCCCATCACCCTTCAGCGATATGATCGGCGGATTTATCGGACACAAAAACCACAAGAAAGCACAATCCAAACCATTGAAAGCCCTTTGCCTAGTCTACATCGTTCCGTGAAGAGCCTGCGCAGCAGAAGACGCCAAGCAAGAGTGTTGTCCTAAATCACCCAATGACCCCTCACTTGACGGCACACTACGATTGATTGGTGTTGACCGTTGACCCCTCTACCGCAATCTACGAAACTGCTGGTGTGTGCTTGCTTCCTTTCAACATGCATGGTGCCTGCCACCCAGAAGGTGGTATCGTGATACTCTGGGACGACAACCGTCCCTGGCTGTTAGCAGAGCTGTGGCCGTGCGGGATTCCTTGGCTGTGCGCTGTGCGTCTGTGCGTGCACTGATGCACTGCTGTGTGACCGCGTGACCGCAAAAATACACACAACAAATAACCCCCTTTCCCCGAAATTTGGGAGTTCCAATATAACGGCGTTATTTGTTAATGCCTTTTTGTGTCATTTTGACATGCCTGGCCGTGCCTGAGAAAAGATGGGCAAGATAGGCACGAAAATCGCGTTCAGGCATGCTGGGTTCAGGAATGGTCCTTCAGGCCTTATTTCAGGCATGCCTTAAAGGCTTGGGCCTACCTGGGATGCCATTTAGCTTCGTTTCGATACGGAGATCACGCTTAAAGATTTCAAATTAAAGGGCGGGAAACGGTTGTTCTGGTCTTTGATTTCTCGATTATTTCATTACTTACTTGATTTTAGTGAAGGGAAACAAATGAGGTATGCGATTCCCTCGGCCCTGGCGATCATGGCCGTCGTCTTTTTATTTTCGAGTTTGCAGTTTTTCTAAAGTTATTCGTCAAAACAACAATGTACATATTGTCCTGCACATACCATATGTCGTCACGGGAAAACCACACATTTAAATCGTCTGGTGAGCGGCTCCGCTACTTTCACTACATGTGTACTTGCTACTTACGTAGCGGGGGATGGTTTCAATTGTCGCCAGCCGTATCTTCGAAACCTAACCGAAGTGTAGTCCCGTGTGGTATTCCGCACAACTCACTGCTTGAAGAGTATAGGATGCAAAACTCGAACACTGCAGTAGTTTATGTTATCCACTCACGTGCAACGAACAGCAATTGATGTGACCTTAACGGAATATAATACAACGTATGTCCTTATGTTGAGTGGTTTCCCCGCTTCATTGCATATATGCTCGTGAAGCCGGGAGCGGATGAAACAGTCGCCGACCGTATGTGTACTGTGTACCCGTGATCCGACTATACTCTCTTGTGGTATTGAACACAGTAGGCAACGTCCTCTTAATCACTCTGCAGGACAGTATAGACTACGAATGCTCCGTACGGTACAACAAACCTTCGAACCAAATTACTGCAGTATTTACAGATATAGAACCACACACGTACAACCATGGACATTCCACCAACTATTACCAAGGTGTCCCAAAGATACAGACAGGCTACCTGCGCTGCTCATACTTCGCAAGGCGGTATCGCTGTCAGTTTATCACACGTCGACCATAGTATCACCCTGTGGATTACCTTTATCATTCGAACCGTCTGTTTTCGTTGGCCTACTGATAAGAGCAGCGAAGCATCGGTCTTCCAGGCCGCACATTACACTTACTCTCCCCCCGGCTTGTGCTAGAGACGACACATTCGTGCAATAAATGACCTGCATAGCAAGCCTATTTTAGATACCGTCCTGTCCGTGTTTAACGTTGAGACAGGTATTTTCGTAAACAATACCCTACGAAAAAACAAGTAAAATCGTAAGAACCTGAAAGCGGTTGCTTCTTGTCCGAAACCTCTGCGAGACTCCGAGCGTTCACCGGGTGTTGAATTACGGTATACCGTACACACGAAAACGCAGTATACTCCGATGTAGACTCCAATACACATCCCGCCCAAACCCGCAACTCTCATCCGTCTCCATGCAGTAAATACACCCGTCCTTTCCACCTACGATTGTATTACGTGAATCACCAACCCGCCCCGAAAATAGTCCCCCTGCACAATTGATTCGCTAGATCTTGCAAGGCAGGTAGATTCCTGATCGTGTATGTGTGTGTGTGTGTTCTTCACATTAAACCTTCCTTTCTACCCGTCAATATCCAGCACACCCAGTGTCCGTGCCGATTCATCATCCTAAAACGGTACCAGTTCTGTGGTCACAAAACTACGACACAGAGATACTACGCTCAGTGTAGTAAGCAGAGCAGACAATGCAATGCCATATACGACAGGCAATACCTACCCTGCTAGCAATCCAGGTGCATGGAAGAGAAAAAAAAGAAATCAAGAAAATAAAAAAGCGAAAAGGAAAAAAAAATAAAAAGTAAACGAATGAAGCAAATCATATTTTTTTTTTTCCATTCCATTCATTATCTTCGCACTTCCGTCTTTCTCCCTCCCTAGTCGTAACTCAGATCCGGGGTCACAAAGTAGGCTCCTCTCCCTCCTCCCCCACACGTGCCACACAATGCCGCTGAGTCTTCGTACACAAGGAGGCTATTTTCTCTGGCAAGACCTGCTCGTAATCAAAGGCGCAAGGGACAGGTAGAACGCATCAAGAGCGCATTTTTGCAAACACGAGCGTGATTGTGATTTGATTTTGAGTTTTAGTTTCGACACAATCTGTTTGTTTTTTCCTCTATAAATATAGACGTATAAACCTGTATTTGAACCAACTGCTAGTATTTTAAGTACGTATCTTGAAAAATATCATAAAACGTATATAATAATAAGTTAAAACGAACCGTAGTAAACGTAAAACGAACGTAAAACACGTGTCATACGTGGGGTAAAGCAGTCAGTATGAATTGGTACGAGTCACGCAAAGCGTACGTATCATACATACATATATAATCACCCCGGTCAAGGGCGTCCGAAAATATTTTTTCCGACACCTAACTATCTAAAATGGTCAAAATGGAAAACAAAATTAGAGCACTGTCTGTGATCGCTGCACGATTTAGCACAAAACAACTTTTTTTCTCGAAATTATCCGAAAACCAACCACTTGGTGTTAAAGACCCCACTCAGGGGTCGGGGGGCGTACTCATTTGTTGCTTGCCTTAGTCATTTGACCATTGACCACGCATCCCTTTCGAGACGGAGCACCGTTCCTACTCCTAATAGAGACACCTCCAACACTTGGGCGCTCATTACGTTGTTTCCATATATTACAAAGAAACTTTTTGCTAATCTTATCCCCTTCCTGTTTCGCCGCCTGTGGCCACCATCTATCTCCTAAGATAGCGATCGTTTTCTCGCTACTATTTAGTGTACCAAACTGCTCTATATCACACTCGTCTATTTTCCTCATCTGTTCCTCTAGCACATCCCTCTCCTCCTTACACCTTTGTTTCTCCCACTATGTGAACTCTACTCTCTATGGCTTTGCCACATGGGCACATCTGTGCCTCTACTTCCTCCTCCTCCCGGCTACTGGTATACCTCCTTCTTCTTTCTGGCAGGTCCAGGTCCCCTACACGAAATCGCAGTTTCAGCTTTTTCGCGAAGTCCATTGGGCCGTGCAGATACCTTTTCATTCCTATTCCTTCTCTCAACCCCCCGTACATCTCTAAGTGTTCTTCCCCTTCCACCTTCTTTCTCAGTGCTAGCCTTTCCCTTCTTTCTATCCTTTCTTTCACTTCTGTCTTGTATCCGCTAAATTTCTCTATGGCCAGCGTCTCTTTTTGGTTTCCTATTTCCTTCCATACTTTCTCGACTACGCTATCCCACCTTATTCCAGCTCGCCCTTTGGTTACTTTCTCCCATACAGCTTTATCGGCTATGGCTGGCAACCTCTTATTTGGCATGTTCTTTACTTTATATTGCCATTTCAACTTACGCACGTCTCTATTTGTCTTAAGTGGGTACATTCCCAGTTCTGCTCTCAATACTGTATTACTCGTCGTACTTGAGCATCCTAGTACTTTTTTAGCTGCTGTCATCTGTACTGTTTCCAGCTGTTTTACGAGCTTCGCGTTCCCTTCCCATACTTCTCCTGCATATTCTAGCTTTGGTACAATCACATTCATCAGAATACATCTCTTAATTCTAGTGTCAAGGTGCGAGTCTGTTAGGACTGCTTCCATCTTGCCTACGTGTGCCTTACCCTTGCCTATTATTTTATTTATGTGTGCATCCCAAGAGCAATCTTTTGAGATTTCTACGCCAAGGTACGTATACTGGTCTACGATCGGTAATTCATCTTCTCCCCACTTCCACTTACAAGTTACCGGACTCTCCTTATCTTCGTTACATACAACTACTGCGCACTCTTTTACGTTCGCCGTCACTCTCCACTTCCTGGTGTACTCGATTGCCTTCTCTATTTGTTTCTGCAGTCCTTCGGGTGTTTCTGATATGCAAACGAAATAATCAGCAAACATCAATCCCGACACCGTATCTTCCCCCACCGTGACTCCCTGCGATGCTGCTTCTACTGCTACTATCATGTCATTAATGTATACCTTGAATAGGTTAGGTGATAGCGTACATCCCTGGGCAACTCCCTGTAGGATATCAACGTACTTCGATATTTCCCCGTCCAACATCACAGCACTTCTCGCACATTCCGTCATCTTCTTCATCATTCTCCACATCTTTCCTCTTATCCCTATTTCCCACAACTTTTTCCACAGCCCATTTCTCCATACTGTATCGTAGGCCTTCTGTACATCTAAAAAGAAACAGTACGTTGTTAGCCCCGCGTCTTTCCTGCCTTGGATTATCTTACCTAATGTGTACACATGGTCGACGCAGCTACGGTTTGGCCTAAATTCTGCTTGCCCTTCGCTAATCTTTTCTTCCTTCTCCATCATTGTTCCCATTCTATCGTTCAAAATCTTACAGAACGTTTTACCTACAGTGCTTAGTAGCGTTATTCCCCTATAGTTACCCGGGTCAGCCTTGTCTCCTTTCTTAAACAAGTTTACTACTACTCCTTCTCTCCATCTCTTAGGTGCGTACTCGTTTTTCCATATCCAGTTATACAACTTAACCATCATGGTAAGCATTCCTTCTCCCCCGTACTTCATAAATTCATTAACTATTTGGTCTGCCCCTGCTGCCTTTCTATTCTTAAGTTTAGCTACACACTTCTTAACTTCTTCTCTTGTGAACTCTCCCTGTAACCCTTCTGAACCACTGTCTTCCCTTTCTGATGCATCTACGTTCGCCTCCGCCCACGCGTTGATATCTTTCTCAAATTCTTTGTCGAACGTTTCGTTGGTTGTGGGCGTCCCTAGCTTGCGGTAATGTTCTACAAGTACTTCCCTTTTCCCCTTCGAACTACTAACCATTTTACCGTTCTGTGCTCTTAATGTAGCTATCCCCGTATCTGCCTCTCCTGCTTGTTTGCCTAGTATCCCTTTTATCCCTACCCACATCTGCTTCATCCCGCCATCAAAGTCTTCATTCGTTTTATTAACTACGTCTTTCCATACCCCTTTCTTCTTCTTCTCAACCACCTTTTTTACTTTATTTCTAGCAATACCATACTCCTCCCATCCTGACGTAGTTTTGCTCGATGCGTATCTTGCGTGTGCCTTTCTCCTTACTCCTATAGCCTCTTTTACTTCTTCATCCCACCATTTTACTGCTCTATTGCATATTATCAACTTCTTCCCTATTACTTTACTTGCTGTGGTTTTGACCAATTTCTCCCATCCTTCTATTATCCTCGCTCCTGCACTATCTCTCTCTATATTGTTCTTTGTCGTACCTATGTTTTCCAGCAGATCGGAAAAATGCTCTGCATTTTTAGTCATCTCTTCTTGGAACTCTTCCCGTTTTTCCTTTACTTCTAGTTTATCTATTCGCCATCTGTACAATTTCCTACCGCGCCTATTTTTGATAACTCTCGTCTGCTGGCTGTCTGTCCATATTAGGCAGTGATCCGTAGTTCCTACGTCCGCCGCGCATACATGTACTTCAGTTTCCTTACTCCGTTTTCTACCACTATAAAGTCAAGAACGGAGCTTTCTCCCTTTTGTATGCACTGTCTAGTCCATTCTGGCTCTGGCTTGTTTGCTCTACCGTTCAGAGTCTTCATCTCATTGTTCTTAAGGAACTTCAGCATCTCTTCCCCGTTCTTATTCTTTGTTACTTCCCCATACTGTCCAATGTTATCGTTCGGGTTGCTTGCCTTCCCAATTCTTGAGTTAAAATCTCCGACTAGTACTACTTCTCCTTGTCTTTTATACTTTTGTACATCTACTGCTATTTCTCCGAACTTCTTCTGTATATCTTTTACCGTACTCTTCGACTCTGGGGGCATATAKATGTTTCCTAAGAAATAATCTTTCGCTCCCCTCTCCCCTGGTATCTTTATCCAGATGCTTTCGTCGAATTTCGTGTCTTTGATCACTTCTGTTATGTCACACAGGTATTCTTTGACTAGGAGCCCTACTTTCCCCCCGCCCCCCTATTCTTCTTGTTCTGTCCCTTTCTCTTTTTCCCTATCCATGCGTACTCTCCAATTGTGCATCTATTTCGCCCCCTCTTTCTCCCACGACTCTTGAACTCCGACTTTGTCTAGGTCGCGCTTACTTACTTGTTCGGCTATTTCTATCCTCTTGCGCTCTTCCGTGGCTAATCCGCATACGTCCCATAATGCTATCCTCAGCTTCTTCTCCGTCTTCACTATTCGCTGGACTCTTGTCTTTTGTTTAGTCTCCGTCGTTGCTCTTCTGTGTTCTTTTCTTTGAGCTTTCTTACTGTTTCCGTTTTTGGTTTTGTCTTCTTGCTCTACTCCACTGTGTTTCTCTCCCATTCCCTTTGGGCCAGTTACTGTTTCCTGCCTCCCTTACCTCCGTTCACCCTAGGACTACGTCTTAGATTCGCTATTCCATTAGCTATACATACCCTCCACCCCCTAGTCTTCTCATCCATGCCGACACTTGTTTTGTCTCTAATCTCTGCCACTCCATGCTCGCTTTCGGTTTAAGCGTGACTCGAAAATGCTCTCCCTCCCTTTCTACTTGTCCTAATGCAAAGCAGTATAGTCCTACTTCGTTGCACTTCCTCTTGAACTCTATTCTCGTCATGTCGCTAGGAACTCCGAATACCAGCACTACTAGTACTTTACCCTTCCAGTCTTTCTTACTCCACCTACCCTGCCTCACCGTTTTTCTCTGAATCTCTTCCGAGACTATCTCCAGCTTGTTTTTGTTCATGTTTGTAGTGGGAAATGTTCAAGTTACTGGGACTTCCCAATCCTAGTACTCGTTGAGGGTCTGGTGTCTTCCAGTTCTTTTGCCGGCGCACCACACTAAATAGTGTCTCCAACACGGGCTCATAGCCTGGAGCCAAGTTCAACACCCTTAACACAAGTGCCCCACGTTTGTGTCAGGCGATCTACATGGTAACCATCCTGGCGTCCCACGACCGTATCTTCTATCTTCTTGCCCCGCTGCTGTACTGGTTACTTTCCTGCAGGAAGGTCATTTTTACCGTGCAAGGCTCAAGGACTGCTTGCGTAACGCAAAGTCTCACTCACGCATCGGGATGCCCCGTACGTCGCTTCCTCCATCGTATGTACGTTTCACCATGGGTAGCTACCCCACTAATGCTCCCGAGTAGACCTTCGCTGCCGAAAGCTTGGCCAACGATCCCCCTACACTTTGTACCGGCTTCTATCGTTCAAGATGTCAATATATCTACGTACCGCTTGGTGTTCCGTCTCTTTGGTCGTGTGGTCGGTCAATGGCAAAGCGTTTGTTTCATGAGTTCAATAAGCCTGACTTAATGCCATGCATCATCCACCCCTCCCCTTCATTTGGCGCATGGTATGTGCACCAACTTTCAGGGGTTCAGGACGATGACAGACCAGATTTCCACCGCCCAATGGAAATCGGTAAATTTTTCCGGGTATCTCACCACAAGACCCCAACCTTCATGTTAATTGAACATGTCGGGGTGACCTTGCTGTATCTATGTGCGTGCATGTAAGGTGGTCCTCCTTCATGCTAGGTTTTTTGTCTATGTTTCAAGGTTTTGCTGTTCTTACCTGGTACGATATGGGAGTAGATATACACTAAGTGTGTGGTTTGGGTTTTGATATTTGGAAAAAAAACTGGTTAGTTTAGTAAGTTCATGTCTATGTCCGGTTTATGTTTTGATATGAGAAAAAAAAACTGGTTAGTTGAGTAGTTTCATGTCTATGTCTGGTTTGTGTTTTGATATGGGAAAAAAAAACTGGTTAGTTTAGTAATTTCATGTCTATTTCCGGTTTGTGTTTTGATATGAAAAAAAAAACTGGTTAGTTTAGTAATTTCATGCCTATATCCGGTTTGTGTTTTGATATGAGGAAAAAAAACTGGTTAGTTTAGTAATTTCATGTCTATGTCCGGTTTGTGTTTTGATATGAGGAAAAAAAAACTGGTTAGCTCAGTAGTTTCATGTCTAAAGTCTGGTGGCTTGTTTTACAGCGTCGTTGCCACTCGACGCCAACCCATGGTTGTCTAGAGGAGGGGGGGGGGGGGGCAATAATATGTAAGAGAGGCTTACTGCTCCACCAACACTTGATGCCCGCGACAATCAAACATAGGAGCTTTCCCCTCCACCCCATCTACCCCACCCACTGCTGTCCCTTGCGGCCCACCCTCAACCGCCGACTACCCTTTGCTACGTTATAATTACACAACAACTACGAATACGTACGTCTCCAGTATTTATCGGAGGGGGGCGGGGGAGTACTCGTTTGTTGCCTACCTGAAGTCATGTAACTGTTGCGCGCTTATCCCTTTCGAGACGCACCCTTCCTACTCCTCATTGATACACCTTCAACATTTGGGCTCTCGTTACGTGTTTCTAGATATGTGTTACATTCATTTGTTTTGCTCATCGTACCCCCTCCCTGTTTGACCGTCTGTGGCACCAACTATCTCCTGCAATGGCGATCGTTTCCTGGCTGTTATCTAGTGTGCCAAGGGGGGGGGGGGGCACTCATATCGTGCACGGCCGTAGTCGTATGACCATAGACCCTCGCATCCCTACAATGCCAGGACGGAGCACGTTGGGTTTTCACCAACCAGGCAGAGGGGGGGGGGGTGTACTCATGTTGTGCACGGCCGTAGTCATATGACCATAGACCCTCGCATCCCTACAATGCCGGGACGGAGCGCGTTGGGTTTTCACCAACCAGGCAGACATTGCTTGCACCAAGCGCGAAGCGCCGTGAGGTTTTGGGCGAGTCGCATGGAGGGTGAGCTGCATCCTGCTAAGAACCGCCTCTGAGGCGGACTTGCATATGGACGACAGCTTCAATGAGTTAATTTAATTTCTGGTGTGGCCACTTCCGGAGACAGCAATGGGTTTTACTATGTAACTGCCTCGCGGACGCCTTACCATATTAACACTACGTGAAACGACCATTCCCCTGTGCGGAACAAAGGTTCTCCACCCCGCACAAATGATCTACTCGACCGCCAGCTTTGGTGACCGCCAAAAAAAATAACAAAAAAAACGGCACCCTGGTTGTCTAGCTCACGCAGCGAGTGGCGTGTTTTACAGCGTCGTTGCCAACCGACGCCAACCCAACCTATAAATGGCAGAGGGGGGGGGGGGTTGTTCGAAAAAATACCGAGGCAAACGATCAGCTAGAGGGGATGTAAAAATAAAATTATACGACCACCATATCTCCCCTCTTCGCGCATTTGCTTCCGTGCCTTCGTATACTTCGCGGCGCGAGTTGAAGTGGGTGGCAAAACACAATTCTCCATCGCTATGTGTCGCAGAAATCCCCACCAATTCCAGACAAACTTCCGTACTTCGGCCAGACCGAGCAGGGTCGAAGCCAAGGACGCCAGATGGTCCTTATACCCCACTAGCCTTTCCTCAACTCCTTGGGTCACCGAGACAACGGCTTCGTCGTGCCTGGAGAGTCTGTCAAAAACCAATTCCGTCACCTGGGCGTAGCTCTGTATTGGAATGGGTCAAAATCGGAACACAAAAAAGACAGACAACAACGATGCGGTTGATTACATCTATATTCCATGTAAACATATTGTCGTGTTTGTTCAGTGCGATGAATGGTTACAATGAATTAGTTGGGCAATCGTCAACATCCTACTCCAAGTACATATATACGTACTGCAAAACACTGTATCGATAGCTACCTTTGTCTGCGCCTTCTCCTCCCCGTTATCTGGATCTGTTTCCGAAGCTTTCGCCTCTGTGTTCGCTTCCCCATCACCCGAAAGAGCGCCCTGCAAGACGGCGAAGTCACGCTGGCACCCTTTTTCCTCTCGTCCGTCCTCCATGTCATCGATCAGAATGGCGTCTCTGCATGGCGCGAGGACGTGGGGAGGACATAAATTGGTGGGGAGGTTAGTAAGGGTTGCTTCTCCTTCATGGGTATACTCCAGGTTGAACGGTACGCTTCAGGACATTCAATATTACGAAAGGCATGCCCTCGAGGTTGACAACTAGAGGTTGGCCCCTTTCATCTATTACCACCCGGCGGGTATACCCGGTCGGACCCTACCCGTTGACCTCAATACCCGCGGGTATTTGAGGAATGACGCCACGGGCACCCGGGTACCCAGGTACCCGCGGGTATCCGGGTACCCACTCGTTATGACGAACCCCGGTTCAGTATTTTTCCGTAATATCTCTAGAGAACTGATTGGAATGAGCAATACCACTCAACACTCAACCCTGACGGGTACGGACAACCAATCAGTGCGCGACATGCCCGTAGAAACTTAGAAACGCCAGCGGGTACCTGGGTGCCCGCGGGTACACGTCCATTTTGCGGAACCCCGACTCATTACTCTTCCATAATATTTTGATAGAAACCGATTTTAACGAGAGTCTACACCCTCGACACTCAACTTTGACGGATACGAGTACTGCTTCCATATTACACCAAGTAAGTGCTGCAGTCTTCCATGGGGGGGTTCGCTGACCAGTGTTCCCGTGTTTGTATAATTGTAATCAAGCCCCCAAACACACGAGCCCCTGTATTAATTATATACGAGTACATTTTCACGACATCCAGACCCCTCATAACATGCCTATAAGCAAGCGTTTTGGACATAAGAACAAAAAATCAGGCGGCTTGAGTATCGAATCGAAAAACAACATATTTGTAATTAACCGTTTCTGTATCGAGCAGCAGTCGTATGCATATTTATCCACTCTAACACCACTCATCGTGCCACCGAAACAAGAAACAACGTCCTAAATAATCCGGGTACCCGTGTACCCGGGTGCCCGTCAAAATGTCAATATCCGGCGGGTAGGGTAGGGTCCGGCCTCCAAAATTTGGCGTGTACCCGTTCGTGGCGGGGACCCTAAGGGGCCAACCTCTGGTTGACAACACATAACGAACCACAGTCCTTAGTCACGTCAAAGCTCTTAACCCGTCGTCCTGTTTATTCTTATCCTCTTCTGGAAATCTGGCTTTCATCAGCGTTTTTATCACCCTCCTACGCTTCGCTTTCGTCAGCGTTTTTTGTATGGGCGGGGGGAAACGAGGACGCAGGCAAGATGAGAAAATAACTCCCTGCAACGTTATTTTCAGACGTGCGCCTAGGGGGTAACTCCGAGCGAACCGAAAGCTTGGACTTTGGCACGGGTATAGACTATCTATCTATTATATATAGTTCGTCTAATGCCCAAAAAACAATACTTTAATCAAGTGATCTTTGATGCCCACTTTATCATAGCAATTTAGAGTAGCGCTGATGAAATAAAAAAATCTTCGTACAGCAGTTCGCTTTGATGCCCAATTCCCAAATCAACCACAAATAGAACATATATTCTGCATGCGACGATTGACCTTCGATCTCGACATAGACTCAGTCC
>MEHQ01004321.1:0-25562 GCA_008828725.1 Saccharina japonica | reverse complement strand
AGCCTGGTCCTTCGTGCCTGGCGGGAGACACCTTCCCTTCCAGGCGCCTGCTGCTGATCAGCGAACAAGAAGACTCAGTACTCGCACAGCAGCAGCAGCAGCAGCAGGCCAAATCATGATGAGCAAGGACGGCCAATTCGTGCGAGTATCACTGCCGAAGCCGTTGGGCATCCAGCTGGAGGAGTTGAGCCCGGGGTCTCCCGGGGTGAGGGTAGCGGGTGTGGTGGAGGGAGGGACTGCCAAGGAGAGCGGGGTGAGTGGCTTATTGACGACACTATCATCGTCTTTTTGCTGACTGTACGCAAAAAATGACACATGATCTCATGCAGCAGTGAGCAGCAGTGAGCAGCGTATGTACGACGCCATAAAGAGCGTGAGCACTCAGCATGTGGACTCGTGTACTTGGTGCTCGTGTGCTCGTGTGCTCGTGTGCTCGTGTACGCATGTTTGCTCGTGAACTCGAGTACTCTCGTGTACTTCGAGTATCATACTCGTACTCGCGTGTACCGTACCAGGTACTCGTACCGTACCAGGTATACTCTACGAGTAGTTCTCGTGTACTCTGGGTATACTCTGTGTACTCGTGTACCCGTGCACCCGTATACTGGCTGGCGTGTATACTCGTTCCTGGTACTCGTGTAGTCGTGTCTCGTGTATATACTCGTGTACTGCACTCGTAAACTCGTGTACCAGGTACTCGATATTCTCGGATCATAATCCCTGCGCAAAGCTCGGGCTGCTCGCCCCTTCGACTCGCCACTTTCTCCCTCTGGAATCCGCGTTTCAGCTGCAGTTGGTGCTCACGAGTCGTGGGGTCGTGGGGTCGTGGGACATTTTTTTGTCTGCTATTCTTAGTTTGTTCCCTTTGTGAAACGTACTGAGGGTTAAAGTTAGGCTTTTCAAAGATGTCAAGAGACGGCCAGTCAAGGGAAAACGGGCATCGGTCAAGGGTGTGGATCCGAGTGTTCCACACTAAAACCTAGTAGTTTGGCGTCAGTCAAGGGTGAAAGAAGACAAATTGCCGTCAGTCAAGGGGTGAAAGTGCCGTCTCCTGACATCTTTGGTTTAGAGCGCAGCGCGATAGATAGTATTAATTGTTGAACACGTGAACGCATTTTCGCAGCTCAGTTTTGCGATTTTCTACGTAGGCTTGAGGTGGTTCGTCTCGTCCTCCACCACAGCAGACGGAACAAAAGAAACGTGCGAGGGATTAAAAAACCCAGCCCGCTCTAAAAAAGCAAAGCGTTGCTCTGAAAATGGGATCCCAACCGAGACGCCAAATGTGGGACGGTGGTCCCGCAGCAGGTTAGCAAGTTCTCTTTCTTCAGGTTTGGTGTGGAGTGTGGAGACACACCGAGGTGGGTTCTATATACCTGGTATGGCGTTACCACACTCTCGGGGGTCAGTATCATCACGAACGAGGTAATCTCAGAGTGCCCCCGAGGAGCCAGGATGGCCTTGAAGGATTATAGTGATAATGAGGCGGCACGGTCTAGGGGATATAACCTGGTATCCACAGGAAGAGGGCCGGTAGCCGTTAGAGGCAATTTCGCAGTGGGGGGTCCTGCGAAAATTGTGACGTACACCAATCACGAGCACGAAAACCAACTAAAATCGTGACAACTAACTTTGACTTTACCACTCAATCGATTGAACTCACAGCTAGCTGACGTACAGCAGCAGCGGCATCTTGAAAGGCACTGACCTGCTTATAGCAGCAGTATCTTGCAATTAACTGACCTGCATATAGTTTGACAAGCACGCCGCGCACTGCAGCAAACAGCTACAGCAGTACGTAGCTGCTGCAACAAGCAGCAGGCAGACGCCGTCCCGTCGTATATGATGCCACCGGACAACCCCGACACTGGAGACGCAGATCGCAGCAGTAGACGAAGAAGCTTGCGATGGCAACAAAGCTTTGACAATCGATTGCGAGCGAGAANCATGCGACTACGTCACACCTCACGGCGCTTCGCGCGTGGTGCGAGCAATGTCTGCCTGGTCGGTGAAAACTCAACGTGCCCCGTCCCGGCATTGTAGGGATGCGAGGGTCTATGGTCATGCATGCGACTACGGCCATGCATGACATGGGTACTTGCTCCGTCTCGAAAGGGATGCGTGGTCAATGGTCAAATGACTGAGGCAAACAACACTTCCGACAATGTGCAGGGCATTATTCATTCAGAATGAAAAAGCTGACACAATTCGTCGAATACCACCAATCTCATCCAACCAATTCTCCTCCCCTGCGCCTACTGAATTGAATACACACTACCACCCTTTACCTTTTTCTATAGATTAGGAAGGTTTTACACCGGTAAGGTTTTGCATGTATGGACTAGGGAGGTTTTATACCAATAAGAAGGTTTTCTATAGATTAAGACGGTCTTCTGGACCACTATCACCACCACAACCATCACCACCACCACCACCACCACCACCACCACCACCACCTGCCTGTTCAATACCCCCAAGAGGAATGATCGTATCACGTAGTGTGTATATGGTAAGGCATCCACGAGGCAGATACGTAGCGATACCCATTTGTTATAAGGATTACCCCGCGCTGGGTAATCCTTATCGTTCTTGTGTAATTCTAAGCGCTACTCCTACGAGATATCTCGTCCTTAGGAAGCTTCTAGTGCTTAGAATCTTCCTATGGACTTATAAAGCCTCTGTGCTACTGCCTATCTGATGTACCCAAGGAAACTTCTGTATACGAGAACAATCTTAGCGCCACTGGGCTCTTCACCTGTATGATATTCTATCAACCATCTATAGCCGTAAGGACACCACATCACACATTGCTGTCTCTGGAAGTGGCCACACCAGAAATTAAATCAATTCATTGGAGGCTGTCGTCCATATGCAAGTCCGCCTCACAGGCGGTTCTTAGCAGGATGCAGCTCACCCTCCATGCGACTCGCCCAACACCTCACGGCGCTTCGCGCTAGCAATGTCTGCCTGGTCAGTGAAAACCCGACGTGCTCCGTCCCGGCATTGTACGGATGCGAGGGTCTCTGTGGTCATACGACTACGGCCGTGCATGAAAATGAAGTACACCCCCCCTCCTCATCCTTGCCCGAACTCGCCTTACACCGCGCGTACAAACCCAACCAATGATGACCAGATGACGAACTGCAACGGGGGCGGTCAGTGCGGCACGTGCGCCGTGCAGGTCGAGGAGGCGGAGGGGTGGGACCCGAGAAGCGACTGGGAAGCCGGGAAACTAAAGGTGTGTACTCGTGTATACGTACCCTGGTATCATACAAATTACACTGCCGACTCCCTCATCATCCACTAGCCTTTACCGTGTTCGTGACCCACATATCGTGCCAGATAACGTACCAAATAGATTTTACGGGTTTTTGTGGTGGTACGACGCACATTTTTTCTTCTTCAGATGGTCCAAAACGCGCGGCGAAGCCAAGCCGCGCTCGGGTTGAGCCTTAGCCTTAGCCTGGACTAGGGTTGGGGTTAGGGTTGGGGTTGGGGTTGGGTCTACGCCTTCTCGTTATTATCATTATTTTTAAACATCCAAAAACACGTAAAACTAGCAAGAAATCATCATATAGTTGGTGCTTTATCTTGGTACGATTTGTGGGTTCAATAAAGACCGTTGAAGGTGCCTGTCATGATATGGCATATGCCATAAAAACAAAAGCCTCACAAGAAATTAATTCAGCCTCAGATTTCCGGGGGAAATGCAAGAAAATCGCGAGCGATTATATGGAGCCCCACAATACTATCAGCCTTTGAGATTTTCCGGTTGACAAAAGAAATCGCGAGCGGTTTAGAAAAAAGCCTCCACAATAATTATCAGCCGTAGATTTCCGGCGAGATATGAAAATCACGAGCGGTTAGATAGATCCCCACGAGAAAGTTCGCCTCAGATTTCAGGGGGAAATAGTAACTTCGGGAGCGGCAATACTTTTTTTTTATTTGTGTAGAACACATCCTTTCTGCAATAATCAGGGCTGTTCGCGGGTCAGGTCGGGGTCGGTCGGAGAATGGTGAATCGATCCGACCCGTGAGAGCTTGAAAACCTCCTGACCCGACCCGACCCGACCCGACCCGACCCGGCCCGGCCCGTGGGATTTCACAGACTTCCTGAGTTTGTCCGCGGGTCGGGTCATAATCCGTGAAAGCCCCTGAAAAAAACGAGTACCTGGTACTACATACAGTACGACATAAGAAAGCCAGACTGAGATTTACAGGAAAACATGAAATTTCAAACTAAAATTTTGTCCAGAACGCACCATTCCCGACTATTAATAAAACATCCATCCTATATTTGGGAAACCTCTGCCCCGGGGCCCCCTAGTCCCATCGCCCACTCTACAGTAAAACCTTTTTTTGGACCCACTGCTGTGCAATGAATGAATGAACACGCGTTTAATGACGTTTCCCCCTCTCCCTGCGCTCGCTCGTCCGTGCCTCGTTCCCCTGCTTTTTTTTTTTTTTCGTGTGCGCCCGTTGGTGCCGTGTTGTACTCGGTGGATACGGTATGGTATGGTATGGTATGGTATGGTATGGTATGGTATGGTATGGTGTGGTATGGTATGGTATGGTATGGTGTGGTATTGTATGGTATGGCATTATATGGTACGGCATGGCATGAACATTAGGGCCGTCCGGAATCCCAGCGACTGGCTTGCCAAACGATCATCGGGGGAGACGCGACCATCATCACAAAACCCCGTAAATAGAGCAAAAACACATTTTTGGTTAGGAAAAAAAAAGGAGCTGATTTAGACAGCGCATCTTTCTCTTTGGGTAGAAAGAGCGGTGTGAACAGTTTAATGTGAAGACATCAACAACAACAACAACATTTGTTTTGGCGGGATGCCAGTGTTTTTTTCGCTTGCATCACATGGAATTATCTATGGTTTTGCCTTTTTCAGACCTATTTTTTTCCCCTGTAGGTGACGTCTTCCTCGTATTTTTAGAAACACTCTGTTTTTGTTGCCGATCTTGCGGCGTTTTTACGGAGGGGGGGGGGGGCGGGGAGACGGGTGCTGTTCATGTGAACCGCCGTGTGCATGCTGAGCGACGCCTTCTACTGTAGGCTGTAGGTACAAAAACACGCCTCATTATGCTGCCCGTGGCGGTGGCTGCGTTGCGTTGGGCCTGGACTGTGCCAGCCATGTAACTTCGCGGGATGCTGTGAGGGGGGAGGGGGGGTGTACTCATGTCGTGCACGGCCGTAGTCGTATGATCATAGACCCTCGAATCTCTACAATGCCGGGGCCGAGTACGTTGGGTTTTCTCGGGGGGAGGCGTACTCATTTGTTGTTTGCCTCAGTCATTTGACCATTGACCACGCATCCCTTTCGAGACGGAGCAAGTACCCATGTCATGCATGGCCGTAGTCGCATGCATGACCATAGACCCTCGCATCCCTACAATGCCGGGACGGGGCACGTTGAGTTTTCACCGACCAGGCAGACATTGCTCGCACCACGCGCGAAGCGCCGTGAGGTGTTGGGCGAGTCACATAAAGGGTGAGCTGCATCCTGCCAAGAACCGCCTGCGAGGCGGACTTGCATATGAATGACAGCTTCGGGGTGGTGGGGGGGATTCCTGGTGTGGCCACTTCCAGAGACAGGGGCGGAGTGGGGGGGGGAGGGATGTATACGGAAAGGGAGGGGGTGGGAGGGGGGGAGGGAGAAACGGGGGTGGGGGCGGGGGGGGCAGATCTTTGTTTTTTTGTCTTTCCCTTTTTCAGACTTTTTGTGTGTGAAGCTGGGGGTCCCCGCTATGAACTGCTCGCCCCTTGGCGGGCGAGACCCTCCAACGAAAATGGAATATCACAACAGCCCTGTACGCGTGGTTGGTTTGATCAAAGTGGGCGATCAAAATGAAGTATTACAAAAGCCCTACGTACATAGCCGGGTGATCAAAATGAGTGGTCAAAACGAGTGATCAAAATGAGTGATCAAGATGAGTGATCAAAACGAGTGATCGAAATGAGTGATCGAAATGAGTGATCAAAACGAGTGATCAAAATGAGTGATCAAAACGAGTGATCGAAATGAGTGACCAAAATTAAGTACCATAAGCGCCCTGCGTGGTGGGTAATCAAATTGAGTAATCAAAATGAAAAAAAAAACGCCTTTCGTGGTGGGTGCTTAAAATAATACACCAATACATGGTGGGATACCTAAATGAGCTATCCCAATGACTCTACGAATACCCAAGCGCCCGAAGTAGCAGAGAGCTTGTTCTGTGCTGTAGCAACGGGAGCCACGAATTATTAAATTACCACACGACACGTACGTTCTATGTGGCAGTAAATGAAGTGTGGTGGGCTAAGCTTACTTTTTGCCAATTCGCCGGGAGGTACGCGTAAGTAAGACAAAAAAACACACACACACACACACGAACTATTTTTTTCCTTCCTTTGACCCCTTAAGAACCGGTCCGACGTTTTTGGGGACAAACTACTTGGAATTAGTGTGGGATAAGTGTTTCAGTTCTGAATGGGTTATAAATCCTCCGGCGGATGGGTAAAA
The DNA here is from genome assembly GCA_008828725.1 of Saccharina japonica. Taxonomy (NCBI): domain Eukaryota; class Phaeophyceae; order Laminariales; family Laminariaceae; genus Saccharina; species Saccharina japonica. Next base: position 19,047 of record MEHQ01004321.1, on the reverse strand, counting down.
ACAAAGCTTTGCGATAAGCCCGCCGCCACAATTCCGACGTTCAACATCGTGTCTAATTTTGTTTTCGGGTGGGGGTTCAGAGCTCACTCAAGTGGCCTACCTGACCCTCGGGGAAAAAAAAAGTGGTCGCACCTCTATCGTAGCAGCAGCACGCACCCGGGGTAAGGGGGTCGATTCACTCCCTCCGTGCCCACTCGGCAGCATCACAAGACACACAGCACCATGTGCGAGTGTCTTTTATGTTTTTTTTTGGGGGGTTCCCAGCTCCCCACAACGAGCGTGTACATGATTTAACACCCCGCGCGTGCTATTATACGTTAATAGACAGAGGTACGAAGCACTTTTTGGCTGAAACTATTTTCTGAAAGAAGGGGCTCCTTAACCCCTTCATAACTGCAACCACTTTTTTGGGACAAAACTACTTGGAATTAGTGTGGTCTCATTTTTGGAGTAGTAAAAGGGTTAAGCCCAAAATCGTGGGAATTCCATTTTTTTTTTTTTGTGTTGCAATATTTTTCGTTATTATTGGACACATGCTACGATAGAGGTGCACCACGTTTTTGCCTTCTAAGGGTGGTTACTTGAAGAGCTCTATACCCCACCCCAAACTGATTTTGGAGGAAAGTGAAAGTGCTACTCGTATGATACCCGATTGAAAATCCCATGGCCGAAGCAAACAAGAAACAATATTGCAACAAAATAATGACAATTAATGACAGTCCGACCATTATGGGTTAAGGAACTCGATCTTTCAGAAATCATTTCAGCCAAAATGTGCTATCTCTATCGTAGCACGCATCATTGGATCGTTAGGCCAGGAGACTATTCATCGGGGGTTCGAGCCTCTGTATATGGAGATTTGTATTCTCAAATGACACCAACTACTATTTTGAGAGCGCATGTTACATCGTGGGTAAAAGCACAATTCGACGACAGCAGTTGAGACGAGGGAAGAAAATGCTGAAATCTTCTCGCGAGAAAAAATGCAAGCAAGGCAAGAACCGTACGTAGCGGGGGAGGAGGGAGAGGAGCCTACTACGCGTATTGTGACCCCCGGATCTGGGCTACTTGCTAGGACGGAGATAGAAAAAAAAGGGCGAAGATGATAAATGGGATATGGGGGGAAAAAAAGAGTACTATCATACTGTTTGTACACTATACTCTATTGATGAGCTTCGGCCATCCATCGAGCACACAAGACCAAAACACAGCAGCAGCAGCAGCACGGATAGATCCCGTCACTGCCCAGGAGAAATAAAAGAGGGGGGGTGTACTTCATTTTTATGCATGGCCGTAGTCGTATGACCATAGACCCTCGTATCCCTACACGGAGCATGTCGGGTTTTCACCGACCAGGCAGACATTGCTAGCACCAAGCGGGGGGGAAGGGGAGGGGGGGGGCGTACTCATTTGTTGCTTGCCTTAGTTATTTGACCATTGACCACGCATCCCTTTCGAGACGGAGCACCTTTTCTACTCCTAATAGAGACACCTCCAACACTTGGGCGCTCATTGCTAGCACCAAGCGGGGGGGGGGGGGTTATAGATCGAGGCTGGGGCTACTAGCCCAGGCGATTCTTAAAAAAAATACTCCAAAGGGCTGTTGCCAAGATTGGCTGGTAGAATGTTCTTGTAAAACATAAACGTTACCAGAGGGTCCACCAACCGCGAATATTACTACTGTTGTTTGTTGATAGCAGCAGCAGCAACCATGTCGCATCAACTGCTTGCCGCTGTTTATTGGTAGCAGCAGCAGCCTTATCGGATCAACTGCCCCAACTGGAAGACGCGCCCACACAGCTTACGTACTCCCCACACAGCTTACGTACTCGGTACAGTCCTACTGAGCTGTACGGGGAAAAAAAGGAAACCAGTAAGAACACTTCACACATCAGACAGATAGATCATCTACAGATATATAATCTACAGATAGACCATCTACAGATAGATCATCTACAGATAGATCATCTGCAGATATATCATCTACAGATATACCATCTACAGATAGATCATCTACAGATAGATCATCTACGGATAGATCATCTACAGATAGATCATATACAGATAGATCGTCTACAGATAGACCATCTACAGATAGACCATCTACAGATAGATCATCTACAAATATATCATCAGATGGATCATCTGCAGCTAGATCATCTACAGGTAGATCATCCACAGATATATCATCTAGATCCTAACCTGCCGCTTTGATATGCTATGCAGGATCTGTACTGTACAGATCCCACCCAGAAAACATTGTCCTACGAGTACACCATACAGGTTACACGGATTCCACCCGGCAACATGAGCTAGATCATGCAAGATCAGGACTATATCTTCCCTATAAGATCTAGATCATACAGATCATGCAGATCAGGATCATATCTTGCCTAAAATATCTAGATCATCAAGTGGGAATGATCTGTTGATGATCTGTTGACGATCTGTCCGAGGAATCGAAACAACCTGATTAACACGCAAGCACGCACACGCACATAATATACACACAAAAACACCGTCCCCTTTCCCCCACCTCCCCCCGCCACCTGTTCTGCAAGGGAGCACTCAAGACGGCAAAAAAAACATTAACACCACCATATAAATACATAATTCAAAGTCAAGGGAAGAGGGATTGGTTTCTTTTTCTTTTTTTGAAATAAATTGAAAATCTCACCGCTGCTGTGGGATTCGAACTTGGGTACCAATGCTATTAATAGTAGCCTTTGAAGCTGACCACTATTAATATTCTACTGGGGCGACCGGTTTCATGCATGCATACAACCAGCCGTCACCTGCGAGCAGGCATATGCCGGGGCGGGCCAAGATTGTTCATGAGTTTGTAATTTCGTGTACATAACCCCGTCTGTTCGCGTTTTTTTTTCGGTTTTGTCGTGCACCCTCGCCCCCACCTCAACGGTAAAAAAAAAAAAGCTCGAAACCTCCCGCGGAAAGAATATAGCAATGCACGCCCGTGCAGCAGTTATCTGTCCCTCTTGGGCACGTGTGCTTTTCTTCAAGGGGCGCTTCTGCCTCCCTGCGTCATTTGTATTATGTTTCAGATCAGAATTCGTTTTTGAAATTTGTCTTTTTGTTCTTATTTTTTTGGTTCGGCTCGTGTCGTTGTGTTATCGTACCCGGTACGTTAGCATCTCACTTGCTTTACCCATTCATTTGCGTTTATTTTGTTTTGGTTTTCTGCTGTTTCACAGTCAGTGACCACATAATTTGTACCACTCTGTCCCGAAATATAAGCACCTTTTTACATTAATATCGAAAACGGTGCTTATATTTCGGGACATAGTGGTATCTCTCTAGGATTAGGAATCAGGACAGGCACTGGGTTTACTGATGTGGTTGAGTAGAAAGAACGGGTTTAATGTGAAGACAACACACACATACACCAGCTGTCACCTGCGTGCAGACATATATGCCCTGGCGGGCCAACATTTTCCTTCGTTTTTTGTTTTCTTCCTTTTCTTGTGTCTCCTGTTTGTTCGCGTTTTTCTGTTTTATCGTGGGACCCTCGCCCACCTCAACTGTAACGGTTGAAAAAACAGCTTGAAACTTAAAACCCCCTGAAAGCAAAAAAAAACAACACATTATAAAAATAAAATAAATAAAAAACTACAGCTGTGAGATCGAGGATTTGGTCGAAACTCATGTTTGCTAGCTGAGTGTGTGTGATACTTCGATCGCGCGTGCTTACGGGTTTTATATGTCCTCATCATGCAGGGTACCGTGTAATGTTTACACCAGCCGTCACCTGTGTGCAGAAATAGGTATTTGCCGGCGGGCCAACATTTTCCTTGTTTTTTTTTTTTCGTTTTTTCGTTTTTTTTTTTTTAATGTTTCTCCGGTTTGTTCGCGCACGCAATGCGAGCACGAGTGGCGCGCCCCCTCTTCAATGCAAGGCCGACGAAGAGAGGGCTGATTACCGTTCAACTACTCTGGACGCAAAAAATTACCAGGTAAGGGAGCTTTTATTAAACATCAATACGAGGACGACCAAAACGATCCTTACATTTCCGTCCAGTCCGAATGGGTTGGTAGCCGACAGTATGGTTGGGAGAGGCTAGTCTACTTGACTTGTCTGTGGACGAGGGGAAAAAATATACCCAGGGGTCTTCACGGGTCGAGTCAACCCTCGCGGGTCGGGTCAAAGGTAGGTGACCCGAACCGACCCGCGAAACGTTTGAGGTTGTCGACATCTGACCCGAACCGACCCCACCCGTGATATTTTGGAAACTTATTGACTCGACCCGACCCGACCCACGAGATTCGAATATTCCGTGGCCCGACCCGACCCGACCCGACCCGACGACCCGACCCAACCCAACCCAACCCGATCGGTTTCCCCTTGCCCCTGACGTCTTCTTACCCCCCCCCCGCCCCCACGCCTATACCCTCCGGCCCCTATATATTACATATATACGTAGGTTGGCTTGGCGCGATTGGCGACGACGCTGTAAAACACGCCTCTCACTGCGTGAATTAGACAACCAGGGTACCGTTTTTTGTTTTTGGGCGGTCACCACTGCTGGCGGTCGAGTTGGTCCCTTCGTGCTGGGTGGAGAACCTTAACTCCGCACAAGGGAAACTATCGTATCACGTAGTGTGTACCCTGGTATATGGTAAGGCACCCGCGAAGCAGATACATAGTATACCCATTGCTGTCTCTAAAAGTGGCCACACCAGAAATCAAATCAATTGGAGGCTGTCGTCCATATGCAAGTCCGCCGCACAAGCAGCTCTTAGAGTGATGCAGCTCACCCTTCATGCGGCTCGCCCAACACCTCACGGCGCTTCCCGCTTGGTGCAAGCAATCAATGTCTGCCTGGTTGGTGAAAACACAACACCTCCGTCAGGCTTAACCCTTTTACTAAACTGCAAAAAAACCCGTGATACTTCCAATTGGTTTGTCCCCGAAAACAGGACGTAAATCTGCACACCACGGACAGATCATAATCTAGATCATCTACAGATAGATCATGATCTAGATGATCTACAGATAGATCATGATCTACATCATTTACACATAGATCATGATCTAGACCATCGACAGACAGATATAGATAATGATCTAGATCATCTACAGATATATCATGATCTAGATAATCTACAGATAGATCATGATCTACATCATCTACCGATAGATCATGATCTACATCATCTAGTTCCTTACCTACCGTTGTGACAGGTTGTGCAGGATCTGCATAGTAGTACAGATCCAAACCCAGGAAACATGTGCCAGATCATGCAGATTATACACGGGTCTCACCGGGCAACATGAGCTAGATCATACAGATCATACAAGATCGGGAAAATATCTGCCTTGAAAGGTCTACTGCTTGTCGATCATGAAGTGGGAATCGATGTTCTGTCCGAGGTATGCAATTATGTGCTAGGGGGTCAACGGCCCCTCCGGCTTAACGGTCCCCTGGTCTAACGGCCTTTCGACCTCCCGAGCTAACGGTCTCCCCATGGTCTCACCTGGGCGCAAGCTGCGGCTGCCCTCGGCGCGTCCAGGTTTCTCATGAGAGTCCTCAGGAAGGAGGGGGGTGCGGACGGGGAGAAGAGCATCCGATTCCGAAGCGTCTCCAGCCGTTCGCCTTTACACTCGCTAGTCGCGATCGACCTGCGACCACAGCAGCAGCAGCAGCAGCAGCAGCAGCAGCAGCAGCAGTCATGTCAGATACAGCAGTAGGCACGGCAGTTGTCTGAGCAGTAGGCACGGCAGTAGTGTCAGCAGTAGGCGCGGCAGTAGCGTCAGCAGTAGGTGCGGTAGTAGGCACGGCAGTAGTAGCTGTCAGCAGTAGGCGTGGCAGTAGTTGTCAGAAGTAGGCACGGCAGTAGTGTCAGCAGTAGGCACGGCAGTTGTGTGAGCAGTAGCCGCGGCAGTTGTGTCAGCAGTAGGCACGGCAGTAGTGTCAGCAGTAGCCACGGCAGTAGTGTCAGCAGTAGGCGCGGCAGTTGGGTCAGCAGTAGGCACGACAGCAGCTGTGTCAGACACCAGCAGCAGACACAGCAGTAGACATATAGCACCATGTCCGATACAGCTCATCACGCCGAACAGGGCCGGAACAAACAATGGGTGCATTATTATACTCACGCCACGCATGGCCCAAGTCGTGTGACCATAGTGCTTACCCAAGAGAACGCAACGTGTCGCAGGGGCAGTCGTGCAGAAGGAGCTTTCCCGCCCGGCTTCGCAAAGGCTCCCCATCCACCGCCAGCGCCACCCGCTTTGCCGTAAAAGACGCGCCCGTCACCACCCCGACTTGGTCCACGGCAACCTTCATTGGTCATGAAAAAAAAAAAAACGGAAATAATAAAAAAAATCGCCACGTTCATCAAGTGACCCATCAGCGAAACATCCAATCTGCTGAATCAGGACAACGGCCCCAGCTTTCTCTCCCCGAAAGTCAGCTTCCCCGGAGTGGGACGCTCGGCATGATGCGCCGGCACGAAGGAGCGGTATTGCTAAGTCAAAAGGTATGGCACACCAGAGTATCCCTTGCCAGGTTTACCTATTGAACAGGTACTCGTTGGTACTCACGTGTGCCGTTAGCTTGACCCATCCAGAACTGGACAATTGATCCTACACTAATTCCAAGTAGTTTGTCCCCAAATTCGTGCGACGAGTTCTTAAGGGGTTAAGATAAGAGACAGAAAAAGAGCAGCTTGTATTCCTTTTCGCGCGATGAAAGACTGAAACGCTCAAGGCTCGAGTTGCCTCGCTTTGGAAACCCCTGGTTTCCATCTTAAGATACGTATATACGTACGCCTTCCAAGTACGACCAATACGATCCCAATACCTGTTACCAGCAGGTATTTACCGGCATTTCCACACATCATTTCAGCAACACTATAACAGAGTACCCATCAGTTGAAACGAGGGAAAAAATTGGACCGCATGTTCACACAAACAACCAAACTTCCGGCAGCGAAAGAAGCGCACGTATGGAAACCACGACGCGGCGCCGATTTCAGCACCACGCCCCTCTCCCACGGCATACATATGGGCGCGGGCGGGCGGTGTCGTGAAGATCTGCAAGCTCACTTCCATGATGGGGCCGGGTCGACTCATTGTGGCATTTCTCGAACCCTACGTCTAAAAATTGGACTTTGTACGAAACGCCTCTCAACACACCATACTTTTTGCGTTCTTTCTAGAACTTTCGTGCTCCCTGCGTTGGGTGGACTCTTCGGCTCGCCGCCTTTCTTCAGCATCGTTATCGCGTTATTCTTGGCTCGCAATCTGCTTTCTGCAGGCTGCAGATTTTTTTTCGTTAACCGGCCTTCGCCTTGCAAGTTATAATAGAGGTGTGGGAGTGGGTTGTGAAGCGCATAATCTTTAGAACCCATTTCTCCGAAATTTCCGGATGGATTTTTTTTCACCCTCCTGATGATTCTATGCATCTGCAATATAGAGCCCTTCAGGGTGGGCTTGTGTCATGGTACTCTGTATCCCCGTTTCCCTTCTATTGTTGAGGAGGGGTTAGTGTATTTATTGTTCCTCTGTGAAGAGGAGGAACCCTTGTCCTCTCGCTCAGAAACTTCTGGAGAGGCAAGGAACCGCTAATAATTACGAACCGAACACGTGAGTGATCAAGAGTACCCAGAGTGAACCTGCACAGCAGTACGAAGTAGTCGGGCTTGCCCCATACTGCCTAACCAGATGCATGCGTACGCGTAAGGCCGAGGCATCTCTTCACAAAACCCTGTCCCGAGCATCCCTAACCCAGATAGGCCTGCTTGGTTGGTATGCCGTGTGCCATGGGATCACCAGCGGGAGTAATAAATCTGCCCGCGCAGGCGAACTTCTCAGACGTGCCCCGCATAAAATGATGCTGTTTCTAATGAGGTACTGGTAGGGTTTTGTCACGAAGCTGTAAGGCCTCCGTTCCCGACGGTGAGCTTATTTTTGGCTTCGGCTAACGGCGGCCACCACCCCGACCCGGAACTCTACCCCTAACTCTAACGAGAGGCATGCGTGGTTGGTGTGCCACTGGTCGTTGTGCTTGGAAAGGCTCAATTTTTAGCGCGGGCACATCTAAGGAAATTCGCCTGCGCGGGCAGATCTACGCGAACACTGGGATCACCGTTATCCTGGAAAGGCTCCACGATTACTATAAATAATTAAGTGTTGGGTATCGTATCGAAATTTATCGTTTTTTTCGATGTATAGTATCTAACTTTCGATATATCGATTTTTTTTATTTATCGAACTTCCGATGTGTCGAAATCTCGAACTGTCGACATATCGTATCATATCATATCATATCGAACGTGGTTGCCCTCCATCTCCTCTGGCATCCCCATGTTTCTGTACTACATATCGAACGTGGTTTGCCCTCCATCCCCTCTGGCATCCCCATGTTTCTGTATTATATATCGAACGTGGTTCGCCCTTCATCTCCTCTGGCATCCCCATGTTTCTGTTTCTTTTTTTTCTGCAGATACTGAGCGAAAGCCTCCATATATATATATATATATATATGATACCTATATGTATACCTGGTATCCAATATCGAAATCGTATGTACGTATATTTAAAAAAACAAAAAAACAACAGCTGTGAGCTCGAGGATTTCGTCGAAGCTCATCTTGGCTAGATAATATCGATTATTGATAGTTGTCTGTTCATCGGTATATATCGGTATCGAATCGAATCCGATTCTTGTTCGATACCCCAAGTTCAGTAAGAAAGTCTTCCCGCGCCGGTAGAACTATATACTACGCGAAGTTCCTCCGAGGGTACTACTCGGAAGTCGGATTAATTCCGAGAAGAGGGGGCCCGAATTTCCTTTTGCTTTTCCGCGGTCACCACTAAATTAATCCGAATCCACCCCTACCCCCCCGCCCTGTGGATAAGCCTAGAAAAAAAGTTAAAGTTCCTTTGTAATATATGGAAACAACGTAATGGACATTTTTTTTTCTTTTCATTTTGTCATGCTTTTGTTTTGTTGCTTGATTGTTGATTTGCTTCAGTATGTTTACTTTCTACTATTTTTCCTTTTCGCTTTTTTCTTTCTTTTCTCTTTTTTTCTCTTGCATGCACCTGGATTGCTAGCAGGGTAGGTCTTGCCTGTCGTATATGGCATTGCATTGTCTGCTCTGCTTACTGCACTGAGCGTAGTATCTCGATGTGTCGTAGTTTTGTGACCACAGAACTGGTACCTTTTTAGGACGAAGAATCGGCACGGACACTGGGTGTGCTGGATGTCGACGGGTAGAAAGGAAGGTTTAATGTGAAGAACACACACAATGGGCGCTCAACGGCTGTTGGAGGTGTCTCTATTATTAATTCGTAGGAGCAGGAACGGTGCTCCGTCTCGAAAGGGACGCGTGGTCAATGGTCAAAATACTTGAGGCGAGCAACAAATGAGTACGCCCCCTCCCCCCCCCCCGCGCGCCTCAACGAAAAATATATATATATATTTCTTGTGAAGCCTGAAAAAAAGTCTCGCACATCTTTCATTCGTACAAAACGGCCGCTCCGTATCCATTTCGCCTCATGGATACGATATTTTCGTTTTTTTCTTTTCTCCTCTCTTTAGCGTTTTAATTATTTGTTCTGTTTCCTTTTTAAATCTGTTCTTTCTTGTCTTGCTTCCTGCACTTTAGCTGTGGTTGGTTTCGTACCCGGCCGTATGTACGTTATGTACGTACGTACAGGTTCTGTGTTGCGTACCCAAGTACCCAGTACGTTTTGCATTGCCATCGGTTACCGTAAAAATCTGCCATGGATGTCAACTTTTATTTTTTTATTTTTCGGGGGAAGGTGGAAATAAGAAATGAACAAATGAACGAAATAACACAACATCGCCAGCCAAAAAACGGACAAAGCTTCTTAAAGTCGTATCACGTGAACCACTGGATGTTTGGACTTGAAAACTGGAAGCACTGACCCTGACACCATAGCGGATAGGCAGGTTCAAACTTTTCTTGAATCCGACTCGATCTCGCCGAGATATCCAAGAAACCTCGAAAGCACCTTTTTTTGGCGACATTTTGACATAAAATCCGTATGACGGCTCGAAAAAATCGTCTTTCCCGATCAAGATAAAAATTGGTGTGGACAAGGCTGAATACCCAAGGAGACGATCGATATCAGTTGCACTTGTCAATTCGGCACCCATCAAGAGATATTGGCAAAAACATATTCCTATACAATAAACAAGTAGTGGCGAGAGCGAGTGGTTTTACTGCGATGCCCCGTTCATTTTTGTGAAGTTCGATCTGAAATTTTAACGTCGTATTTGAATGGCATGTGCACTGAAACGGAAAGCCTGCCTTTTTCTTTTTTTTTGTTTTTGTTTCACGAAAGTTATGGCCACTTTTGTATTTTTTTCGACTACTTATATCGGTAATATCTCTCGAACGAAACATAAAAAAATAAAAAAGGCAGGCTTTCCGTTTGTTGGCTGATGCATGATCAACATCGTGTAAAAAAATCACGTCCAAATTCGTAATATTGAGCGGGGCATAGCCAACCCACCGCACTGTCCGTTTTTAGGCTGGCCCAGCTCGTACGTACATACTATTAATAGTACCGCTGTACCTCTCACGTATAAATACAAAACGTACCCGTACTCGTGCGTGTGAAGTTTTTGTTTTTTGTTTTATTCCCCATACCTTAACCCTTTCAGCACCGCAAAACTTGTTCCACACTAATTCCAAGTAGTTTGTCCCCAAAAAACGTGGGAGCGGTTCTTAAGGGGTTAAACCCATTCAGAACTGCAAAACTTATCCGACACTAATTCCAAGTCGTTCGTCCCTTAATATGTGGGATCCGTTCTTAAGGGGTTCATAGATTTGCCCTCCTTTCTCCTCTCTCCCTCTCTACACGAAGTCATAGTCGTAACTCAGATCCGGGGTCACAGAGTAGCCCCCCTCCCGCCCCTCCGTCCAGGCATTGTAGGGATGCGAGGGTCTATGGTCATACGACTACGGCCGTGCACGACATGAGTACACCCCCCGACGGTGCGGCCTCGATACCGGGGAATCGGGTATGCATGCAATACGGACACACATTAACGATATGACATCGTACACAAGTTATACAAGGGTTGTATTTGTGGCAGCAGCAGCAGTCTTCTCTACAATTACGTACCTGGTCCTTGGCTCTAGAATGACACAACGCGCTCATATCACACCCACCATGAACGGCTGTAGACAAAACACAACAATCACCAACTCGCGCCGGTGGGGTTCGAGGCGCCGCTGAGGCGGTGCTATGCCACGCTCTGCGCAAACTTCGTGTTGTGGCAGAAGCTTCTTCGACTGCTCGCCTGTGCTCGTATCATGCATCCTACATACGGACTTGCGCGACATCTCGAATCCATCGTTGCCCTTATTATATTCAAACACTGATTGATGTACCAGCAGCAGCTGCAGCAGCACTACGCGAGGTCGCCGATGATTTAAACTGTATGACGAGCTTCGAAGTTGGAGCTGTTGCTTCTGCCCCTCTGCTGCTGTGTTCTGCTGTTGTTGCTGGGGCTGGTGCTGCTGCTAACCGTGCTGCCGCTTGCTACGTGGTTGGGATGGCGGCGTCAGCATTGCCGTTTTCTCCGCTGTTGTTGCCGCGACCAGCACTTAAGAACTCGGCAGTTAAGAATTCCAGGCTGGATTTTTTAAGACGAAAACAAGAACATGACCTCTTTTGTACTGAAAATAGTGCAGGACACCCCCTCCCCTGCCTTACATAATAATTTCCCAGCCTGGCCAGAAATAAGAGATTCTTAACTGGTGTCGCGTACTGCTGTAGTACGACACTGGCAGTACTACTACACTGGCGGATGGTATGTAGCTGCCAGGGTTGCGACTGTATTGACAATTTACATAATTACGTCTATACGTTTCAAAATAACGCCTCACAATACAATGGAAACCCGTCCAAAGGCGCGGCGCCGAAACCGAAAGAGAGCAAGCAAAGCAGGCTAGAGAGCGGAGAGAGAGAGAGATGTAGAGAGGGAGACAGCGAGCGCGATGGACGAAGCCGCTACAATACAATGGAAACCCATCGAAATGCGCGGCGCCGAAACCGAAAGAGAGCAAGCGAAGCAGACTAGTAAGCGGAGAGAGAGGGAGAGAGAGAGGGAGGGAGGCAGCGAGCACGATGGGCGAAGCCGCCTCAACCGCTGATGGCTTGGAGCTCTGTGGGTCCCTCCTGTACCACCATATTCGTCCGCTTTATAATCATCTTCCCATAGTCAACTTACCACCCAGCTGTCTTTCCAAACACGGCCCGAAATCAACGTATCAGCTACTCGTAGCTCGACCTAGTGATGAGTGAAATCGTGTAAAAACGTGCCTCTGGCAGGGCGCCTCCAGCGAGGCCCTCCGGGGACGCTTCCAGCGACCCCTCCTCACCAGCCGGGGGGAGGGGGGGGGGGGGGGGGGGGGGGGGGGGGCAGGGGTCGCGGCTTCGTCATATTGGTGCACTGTTTGGGCCCAGTGTACTGGCTACTGACCCCATCCAGTACATACTGTAATGGCTGAAGCTACCAGGGTCGAGCCCTACTAAGACTACCTCAAGGTTCAAGTCACAATTTAATGTTTCCGTTCTGCTCCGAGTACTCGTAGCATACCAGGTAGGAGATGTTCATTGTTGGCGGGCCCGTACTCGCGGTGTGGCTCTGGCTGTCTAGCCATATACCTTTAGAAGCCTACGCCGGGCTACAGGTACAGCAACACTAACACTTGTAAAGTGTCACAGAATACACGGAGAGGCCATCCCGCAATGCGAAGAGTACCGTAAGCTCCTCTGTTCCCATGTATGCCTGGTCGGTGAAAACCCGACGTACTCCGTCCCGGCATTGTCGGGATGTGAGGGTCTATGGTCATACGACTACGGCCGTGCATAAATATGAAATATCCCCCACCCCCCCAAAAAAATCGCCAAAAAGGTGGTTGAAACATTGTTTTATCGCCCGGGGGGGGGGGGGTAAGCTTCGTCCTATTTTTATACAAAGTCCCCCCCTGCCCCTTTGTTTTCTGGCCAGGGTTTTGCGCCCCATCCTCCGCCGGTTGGCGAGGGGGCCTTGCCGGAAGCGCCCCTGGAGGGCCTCGCTGGGGGCACCCTGCCAGAGGCCCGTTTTTACGCGATTGGGCTTGAATATTAGTATACAGCTAAACGATACGTTGGTTTTGCTGTTCTCTCTCTTTTTGCGCACGTTTCGGTGGGCTTTAGGTGGGATGTAACATAAATTACCCAGTGCCCTGGAATCCTGCCACCACCGTCAGCCAGGAGAGATGCACTGACAGGAACAGTGTACTGCCACGACCTGTGTACGTACTGCCAGGAGAGATGTACTGCCAGTAGATACTGGCCCAGTACCGAGCCCTACAGCAGTAGCAATATACGCAAGACACACAAGTACGTACGAAACGCACGCCCTTCGTTTGTTCGTCGATATATTTATTTATTTTTCCGAAGTACCTATTAAGTGCCTTCTCGTGCCAGTAGATTGCACCTGGTACTGGTATATACATGCTGGTGTAAAACGCACGCTTGGGTACGGAAGCAAAGTTGGTGGTGTACTCAAGTATGAGTATTGCGGGCGATCGACTGAAATAGATTCAGTTACAGCAGAGTTATGATTTCATTCGCCATCTGACGATGTGTATATACATCACACCCTGGACAATTCCTATTTCATTAGTCTATTGTGTCTATAATTATTTTTGGGTGTAGTCTATTAATTGGAATTGTCAAACCAAATGATTTTGATTGAAGTATATTCATTTGAATTGTCCGGGTAATTAGTTTTGAATGCTGCCTACCAATTGGAATTGTTTAGACAATTGATTTTAGGTGCTGTCAATTAATTGGAATTGCCTGCACAATTATTTGGACCATTCCTATTACAATATTCTATTGTGGCTACAACTGATTTGGTTGCTGTCTATTAATTGGATTTGCCCAACCAAATGAGTTCGATTGAAGGATACTAATTGAAATTGTCCGGGCAACTGATTTCGGGTGCTGCCTACTAATTGGAATTGTGCCTACAATTTATTTCGGGTGCTGGCTATTAATTGGAATTGCCGAGACACTTGCTTTCAAATGCTATCTATTAAAAGCAATGGTCCAACTAAATGATTTCGAGTGATTTCTATTAATTGGAATTGCCCAGTCAAATTATTTCGAGTGAGATCTATCAGTCGGAGTTGTATAGCCATTTTCTTCGATTGTTATCTATCAATCGAAACTGTCCCACCCAATGATTTCAAGTACGGTCCATTAATTGGAATTGTCGAGGTCAGAAAAAAATCAACTATTTAATTTGGAAAGTCAGCACAGAGACCTATTGACCAAACCACTCCTATTAATAGGCAAGACCTGAAACTAATTGTTGAAACAATTTCAATTGGAAGGTGAGGGCAGAAACCTAGTGATCCGACCATTCCTATAAATAGAAAGAAACAGAACGAAATTATTGAAACAATTCCAATTGGAAGGTGAGAGCAGAAACGGTTTGATTGAACCATTCCAATTGTGAGACAAGACCAGAAAATAATTGCTGGAACAATATCTATTGGAAGGCCAGGACACAAATGCAACCTATTGGTCCATCCATTCCTATTAATAGATGAACCGAACGAAGGCAGTATCTCGACAATTCCATTTAAATGAACTTCGGAAGATCTACTGTAAAAGCAATAGTCCATTGTGGTAGTTCCCATATCCTATTGAAGAAGTAATGAGAGTATTGGAGTCTCCGGAGCGAAAAAATTGGCAGGAGACAATTACCAGTTAATTAACAGAGCTCTAAAGCAATTGCCTAAGCAATTCAATTAGTAGGTGGACTATATATGCTGTGTTCTTTGCAATTCTATTGCGGCAATATGGTAACAATCAATTGTCCGCCTAATTCCATTTAATAGACTTTTCGGTGGTCTATGTATGGCGCAATAAGTCTATTTGCGATGCCTATTGTCCAAGCCTTAAGCAGAAAGGGATGAAAAAAAACCCTAGTGAGTAATCGGCCGCCAAACATTGTCCGTATATTTAATCTAATGGCATCCTCCGAAATATGTTGTCTGGTCGATTCAAATTAATAGACTGCTTCTGAAATCAATCGCTCGGCAATTCCAACCGCTAGACAGCCTCACGAATCGTTGCCTTTGCAACTTCAAGAAATAGCTTCCTCATGCATACATATCATATAGTGTTGTGTCAGATCCGATTGCAGCGTCCGGAATCAATTGACACGTACATAATATGGTCTATTAAATGGAAATCCCTGATTGTCTGGACAATTATTTTGAGACCTGCCAAATAAATGAAATTGCAAGGACAATTATTTAGAAAGATGGCCCAAGTATATAAGTGGAAGTGCCTCGGCAATTAATTTAGAAGGATGTCAATTAAATGGAATTGCAGCACAATTGCAATTCCATTTACGCCAATTAAATGGAATTGCCAGCACAATTTATTTTGGAGGATGTCAATTAAATGGAATTGCCCCAGCACAATTAATTGGGAGGATGTCAAATTAAATATAACTGTCAGCACAATTTATTTAGGAGATATAATTAAATGGAATTGCCAGCACCATTGCACCGAAAATTTTCTGCAATTGTCCATTAGCGTTACAATAGAATGGGATATTTATTCAATAGACTATGCGTTCAGCAATGGGATTTTGTTCGTAACTCTTAGTAGCAATTACTTCAGCCATTAATGTAGATGGGTGTATATTAGCATAAATTGGGTGGACGATAGGGCCTAGTGGGTGTCTGTTAATAGGAATTGTCTGTACCATAGAGCTCGATGCGTTCCAATTAATTGGAATTGGCGACCACAATTGCCAGTCAATTGTAATAGGAAACTATTAATAGACAATTAGGCAATTGATAATTGTCCAGGGTGTGATATACATACGTACACAGACTGGTTCAAGGTGATTTCCCAAATTTAGTCAGAGTCGGAAGCTAACGCCGTTTTTGGGAGATGGGTACTGAAAAATTGCAAACATATTCTATTAATATGAACTCCTGCCGACCCTTTAACGTCCTTTTTTTTTGTCAGATAGTTGTTTTGTTTTTTGGAGTTGAAGTTTTGGGCTATAAGAAACGTCAAATTCCCGACAAAAAAAAAACAAGAAAAAACACCGTTTCGTCAAGACCTCAGCAGGGGCTCAAAGAACACGTGTGCATACTTTTAGGACCTATTTGAAAAAACGGCGTTAACGTTTGGGCTTTGGTGCGGAAAGCAGGGGTATTTTGCAGTTGCCTGGTAATCACTTAGTTTCAGTATAGGATCAGCTTTGGGCGTTAAAAATGACTTGATAGTGGCCCTATATACGCAGTCAAATATTATTTTATCGCATATTTGCGCGATTTTGTTTTTACAGACATCCTTGAATTACCTGGAACCGGCTCGTTCAGAAAAAATATGTAACTCCCCCCACCCCCTATAAATGTATGATATTTACCCCCCCCCCGCCCCCACGCCTATACCCTCCGGCCCCTATATATTACATATATACGTAGGTTGGCTTGGCGCGATTGGCGACGACGCTGTAAAACACGCCTCTCACTGCGTGAATTAGACAACCAGGGTACCGTTTTTTGTTTTTGGGCGGTCACCACTGCTGGCGGTCGAGTTGGTCCCTTCGTGCTGGGTGGAGAACCTTAACTCCGCACAAGGGAAACTATCGTATCACGTAGTGTGTACCCTGGTATATGGTAAGGCACCCGCGAAGCAGATACATAGTATACCCATTGCTGTCTCTAAAAGTGGCCACACCAGAAATCAAATCAATTGGAGGCTGTCGTCCATATGCAAGTCCGCCGCACAAGCAGCTCTTAGAGTGATGCAGCTCACCCTTCATGCGGCTCGCCCAACACCTCACGGCGCTTCCCGCTTGGTGCAAGCAATCAATGTCTGCCTGGTTGGTGAAAACACAACACCTCCGTCAGGCTTAACCCTTTTACTAAACTGCAAAAAAATTCGTGATACTTCCAATTGGTTTGTCCCCGAAAACAGGACGTAAATCTGCACACCACGGACAGATCATAATCTAGATCATCTACAGATAGATCATGATCTAGATGATCTACAGATAGATCATGATCTACATCATTTACACATAGATCATGATCTAGACCATCGACAGACAGATATAGATAATGATCTAGATCATCTACAGATATATCATGATCTAGATAATCTACAGATAGATCATGATCTACATCATCTACCGATAGATCATGATCTACATCATCTAGTTCCTTACCTACCGTTGTGACAGGTTGTGCAGGATCTGCATAGTAGTACAGATCCAAACCCAGGAAACATGTGCCAGATCATGCAGATTATACACGGGTCTCACCGGGCAACATGAGCTAGATCATACAGATCATACAAAATCGGGAAAATATCTGCCTTGAAAGGTCTACTGATTATCGATCATGAAGTGGGAATCGATGATCTGTCCGAGGTATGCAATTATGTGCTAGGGGGTCAACGGCCCCTCCGGCTTAACGGTCCCCTGGTCTAACGGCCTTTCGACCTCCCGAGCTAACGGTCTCCCCATGGTCTCACCTGGGCGCAAGCTGCGGCTGCCCTCGGCGCGTCCAGGTTTCTCATGAGAGTCCTCAGGAAGGAGGGGGGTGCGGACGGGGAGAAGAGCATCCGATTCCGAAGCGTCTCCAGCCGTTCGCCTTTACACTCGCTAGTCGCGATCGACCTGCGACCACAGCAGCAGCAGCAGCAGCAGCAGCAGTGGTTTCCATACGTGCGCTTCTTTCGCTGCCGGAAGTTTGGTTGTTTGTGTGAACATGCGGTCCAATTTTTTCCCTCGTTTCAACTGACGGGTACTCTGTTATAGTGTTGCTGAAATGATGTGTGGAAATGCCGGTAAATACCTGCTGGTAACAGGTATTGGGATCGTATTGGTCGTACTTGGAAGGCGTACGTATATACGTATCTTAAGATGGAAACCAGGGGTTTCCAAAGCGAGGCAACTCGAGCCTTGAGCGTTTCAGTCTTTCATCGCGCGAAAAGGAATACAAGCTGCTCTTTTTCTGTCTCTTATCTTAACCCCTTAAGAACTCGTCGCACGAATTTGGGGACAAACTACTTGGAATTAGTGTAGGATCAATTGTCCAGTTCTGGATGGGTCAAGCTAACGGCACACGTGAGTACCAACGAGTACCTGTTCAATAGGTAAACCTGGCAAGGGATACTCTGGTGTGCCATACCTTTTGACTTAGCAATACCGCTCCTTCGTGCCGGCGCACCATGCCGAGCATCCCACTCCGGGGAAGCTGACTTTCGGGGAGAGAAAGCTGGGGCCGTTGTCCTGATTCAGCAGATTGGATGTTTCGATGATGGGTCACTTGATGAACGTGGCGATTTTTTTTATTATTTCCGTTTTTTTTTTTTTCATGACCAATGAAGGTTGCCGTGGACCAAGTCGGGGTGGTGACGGGCGCGTCTTTTACGGCAAAGCGGGTGGCGCTGGCGGTGGATGGGGAGCCTTTGCGAAGCCGGGCGGGAAAGCTCCTTCTGCACGACTGCCCCTGCGACACGTTGCGTTCTCTTGGGTAAGCACTATGGTCACACGACTTGGGCCATGCGTGGCGTGAGTATAATAATGCACCCATTGTTTGTTCCGGCCCTGTTCGGCGTGATGAGCTGTATCGGACATGGTGCTATATGTCTACTGCTGTGTCTGCTGCTGGTGTCTGACACAGCTGCTGTCGTGCCTACTGCTGACCCAACTGCCGCGCCTACTGCTGACACTACTGCCGTGGCTACTGCTGACACTACTGCCGTGCCTACTGCTGACACAACTGCCGCGGCTACTGCTCACTCACAACGCCGTGCCTACTGCTTGACACTACTGCCGTGTCCTACTTCTGACAAAACTCTCACGCCTACTGCTGACACCTAATACTGCCGTGCCTACTACCGCACCTAACTGCTGACGCTACTGCCGCGCGCTACTGCTGACACTACTGCCGTGCCTACTGCAGACAACTGCCGTGCCTACTGCTGTATCTGACATGACTGCTGCTGCTAGC